>JAOVVB010000034.1:6924551-6956828 GCA_028570985.1 Heterobranchus longifilis | reverse complement strand
GGTTTCTTCCTATTACCATCTCAGGGAGTTTTTCCTTGCCACTGTCGCCCTTGGCTTGCTCATCAGGGACTATCTGATCATTTTGATTCATACACATTCCATACAAACTTAAATAATTCTTTTGATTGTGTAAAGCTGCTTTGGGCAATGACAATTGTTAAAAGCGCTATACAAATAGAATTGAATTGAATTACTGACGGGATTAGGCATAAAGGAATAAAGGCCGTAAAGCTGTTCTAATTACATTTCTTGCCTGTCTGCCTGGGAACAAATCTACAAGCACAATATGATGCCTAGTTCTTTTTTGCATTGGAAGTTTTTTGTGATGGTGGAGAGAGGGAGAAAGAGACAGAGAGTCTTCAGTTTTAAAGGCATTCTCGGCATACCGCTACTGCTGATCCACTGAGAACTGCTTTATGTGTTTTACTGGGGCACACTCGGGGGGGCGGACTTTAGATGGCACACAGTAAGGTGAGCTTGTGGAAATCCTCTTGGAACTGTATGGATAGGGTTACAGTGACGCAAAAGAAGGACTTTGCATGCTTAGATACTTTGTGTGCATTTGTGAGAGACTCTCCAGTCCGTGGGAATAGGGTTGTTAGGGCATTACATAAGTA
Source organism: Heterobranchus longifilis (assembly GCA_028570985.1). NCBI lineage: Eukaryota > Metazoa > Chordata > Actinopteri > Siluriformes > Clariidae > Heterobranchus > Heterobranchus longifilis. The sequence goes on along the minus strand of JAOVVB010000034.1, from coordinate 6,956,211 downwards.
ACACATACATTTAATGCATATTCTAGTCACAGTCTGGAGGTGTTTATTGAAAAGAAGCACAATTAAAATTTCACTAAATCTGTCTCTGTTCCTGTTAATGTGTCACTGAAAAGTTCTCAGGAGAGTGTTGAGAGGTTGTTGTTGTTTTTTTTCCTCCCCCCCGGGGGCCAGAACATGGGAACTGCCAATGCCTGATGCCCTCTTTGCTCTCACTGAGATTATTTTTTTTAAACATGGGCAACTGCCAAATCCTACCCTTATTAGTAGCAGAATAGCCCATGGTATTGTTGTAGGGCGTAGTCTAGGGAATATGCAGCCTTTTGTGCAGGGATTTTATTTTTATCATTGCACTGTAATTAGTTTGTTCATGTTGCACTGCTTCTTTGTGTAAAGTTGTTTTTAACTAGCATGTGCACCTGGGATCTTTTCCAGACTAATCCTCATAGTTGAAACCTCAGGATGTCCAATCGAAAATTATAAGGGTAGCGCATCGGTGCATTTCTAATAAATAGGCACAGTGGGGTCCAAAAGTTTGAGATCACTAGTGAGAAAAAATGCTTCTTTTTGCATTCTCAAATTTATTTCAGCAAATTTCATTATAAAATCATTTAATTGACAGCAACTACAGTGGCGGCCAATATACTTTTTTTACTTTCTGAAGCCAGGGTGATTACCGTCAGGTTACTGTAATCTAATTACTTTTCCTAATAACGCAGTAATGTAACGTGTTACATTTAAATGCATGTAATTTGATTACAGTTACCAATGTCAATAACATTACGTTACTAGCATTACAAATGTAGTTTTTAAAAATGAATTAAAATGCATTTAAAAATCAGGTTTTGCGCTGCGGCATCAGTTAACAAGCTTACGCTTTAATCAATCGTCAGAGAGCTTTGTAGTTTTACATTTGATGATGTAACAGGTTCACTCTTTTTGCATGGGCGGGACCACAGACACATGGACACGAGGCGAGGCCTTACGGGAAAAGGGTTAATTTTATTTAGAAAAACGGGAACGGAGAAGGGTTAAAGGAGGGAGGAGGGGAAAAAAAGCTAAGGATTTGAAAACGGAGAAAGCCCGAGATCCATTAACATTAATTATCGCCAGCCAGCCCGACCTGGCGGCTTCGCCCCTTTGCATACCTGACCATGTGTTGGGGAAGTTACTCAAAAAAAGTAACCTACTACAAATTAATAATTACTACTTTCAAATTTTATTAATTAACAAATTAATTAATTTGTAGTAGATTACTTTTTTTTTTTGAGTAACTTCCCCAACACATGGTCAATATTGTACACTTGCTTACACATCTGTAGGCTGCTTAAAATAGTTCGGAATGTTTAATATTAAATAGTTACGATTTTAAATATTTATTTTCATTGTTTTAAATATTTCCAATATATTTCAACTGGAATGCTTTTCTAGTAAAACTGTTCAACAGATGATCAGGGTGATGTATGATCAGCTAATTGGCTAGCATTGCTTTAAAGAGTTGTAATGGCTGTGACCGGATTAACACTGATTACATATCAACAACTGATGTCCATCGCTAGATTATGTCTAGTAAGCTGAAACTGCACGTGGCTGGTCTGATTTAATTCTGCAGGCAGTTTGGTGACTGTTGACTGTAGATGCCAATTAATTTCACACAGTAGGGATTTTCACTGCTTTGGTAGAAAAATAATACACTACGCAGAAAACAAATGATGCCATGATGCTCCATCATTAAAGATGTTGTACCCATAGAAACGGGAGCTGTTTTGACACAGAATAAATGTCGTTTATTGTTATCAGCCACTGTGTTGTTGTACTGTTCCAGTACTCCACATTAGTCCTTCCCCCTTGTGAAATGTGAGCTGGCACTGAGAACAGTTTGCAGCCTTTAGACAGGAGCCTTCCATGACCTCAGGTGTTTATCAAGAGCGAACAGGGAGGGAAAAAATATACTGCCAGGGAAAATATCTTTAGCTATGGTGGGAATGTGTGGCTAAGCTGATCCTGGTTGGTTCATCGCTAAGATGATGTGTTTTCCTATCCCACAAGTCCGCTGACAAGAATGGGAGGCAAACATTTCAAGCATGTTGTTTTCCTTCGAACTAAGAAATGAGTGGTATTTGCGATCCATCTTTATACTCTATTGGTTTCAAGCATTCCACACTAAAAACTGCCATTTTTAGCTATGTTTATTGCTCCAGAATGACTGTTGTTGGAACATTTCTGGCCTGTTGTCAGAATAGATGTTTTTTAATACATGACACAGATTGTTCTGTGTGCTGAGCGAGAAGCCTTTTACTCTCTCTCCTATAAAAGGAATTAAAGCCTTGTACGCTGAACCGTCTGGACATCATCATCATCAAGTTGTATGCCATTAAGTGACATAAATGTAATAGGGATCATCCACATTGCATGGATTGCGAGTTAAGGTCCCAGGGATTGCTTTGTAATTAGGTTCATGTTTTTCTTATACTGTAGGAACAGGATCCAGGTTCAAAGTGTAAATAAACCATTACAAAAACTAGCACGTTTCATTTATTTCCTAATCCTTGACATCTCCTCCTCTTCTGTCAGGAAAGAATGTCACTAGTGTTTCCTGTCAGTTTTAGCACTTTTTCTGACTTGTTGTATTGACTTGGAAAATGCTCTTCAGCACGAAACTGTACTTTTGCTAGTATGTATCATGATTTGTTAAAAAAAAAAAAAAAAAAAGGCTAGATAATTTAATCTCTATCATGATACTTCATGATACATACTGTATGTATTACATGGTTTTGTCTACGTGCTGCCTGGCACATTGGGCAATTTATTTATATATATGTGTGTGTGTGTGTGTGTGTGTGTGTGTGTGTGTGTTGTTTATGTGAAAGTTATTTCCAACAGTGGAAACCCGGCAGCGACAGGGCACGAACCGCGGACCTCCTGATAAGCAGTCCAACACCCTAACAACCCAGCCACCCCTGCCCTTCACCAATGTATTCAATAGAGTAATAAGAACATAGTGAGAATTTGGCCCATAACATTCATATGAATTTTGCTATTTCTTTCCCTTATGCTATTATGCCTTTTGATATAAACTATAAGGGTCATTAAAATCAAAATGGGACTTTTGATTGTACAAAATAACAGAACACAGTTATGAGAGCTAAAACTCCAATTATTTTCCTATATAAATCCCTGCTACCTTAATGCACTTATCCCAGCATTTCACTAGTGCTTGAATATTATCAAAGATGCCAGGGCCATGCCTGAAACGATGGCCTCCCAGGAACTCCTTTAATGGTCGTTGCATTTAATGGAAACATGGCCAGTGCATGAGCTCATACTGCTCACCGCACCTCTTGCACATTACAGGACTTCGACTGGGAGTTATAAGTGGAGGTATAGGGTTACAGTGTTAATGTCACTTGTCCTGCCCACATAGCTTTAATCAACATCTATTCTTGTAGCAATGCCCTTCTTATAGTCTGTGCAACATGCAATATGCAGTATGCAAAATTAACCTTTCCTACTCTAGTAAAAAAAAAAAAAAGAAGACAGTATTTGTTAAAAGTGAGAATATACAGTACATATTCATTTTCCATGTAACCTAAAGCTTTATTAATCACACTGTTTTGTTTCTCTGGGACCAACGTTTCAGCTTCCATTATGTGGAACATCTCTGCTTACTCTCCATTTGTCTGGTTGACTCAATTAACAGTGAATTTTATAAATGTGGCTAGAAGTCCAAACATTTTAAGCACACTTGGCTTGGAATGATGCATTAGTGCTGCAAATCCTACTGATGCAGACCTCTCTTATTTAGTTCTAGTCACAATTTCCCTTTGCGATGACTATCTTCCAAACGTTTAAGACTCATTAGAAGGTTGTGTCAAATGTGAAAACTGAAATCTGTAACTGTTGTAAACACATGCAGCAACTCATCCCATTGAGACCTTCAGCAAGTGTCCAGAATGATGGATGAGGACAGGGTTTGCAGACACGGCTCAAAACCCAGTGCAAGTCTTGGGCTTTTATCCTTTGTTTCTTATGTTTCCTTGTATCCTATGTTTATTTTATGTCTCACATACAGATTGCAAGAATTTAGCTGTGAGTCTTATGGTTTTTGATGGAACCATAATTGGTTTGATAATGTATAAACAAAATTGTAGATTTAGAGCTGCGTTCAAGTCAAACTGGGACTTGATATTTTTACACTGAAAATCAATTGACATCTACAGAAGACTTTAAGTAATAAGACACATTAATGAGACTCCTAGCCACAGTAAACATTCAGCGAGTGAAATGTTTCATCCTTGAAAATCAATCGATAACTTGTGGCCAACTTGCAGGAGAGACGCATCTGTCTGCGGGAACTGTATTATTCACAAACACAAATTGCACATTACAGGAACTCAGCTAGGATTAATCACCGCATCACCACATCACCACATGTATAGTCCTGACCTCGCTCCAAGCCATTTCTACATGGCTGGGCCATTAAAGGAGTTCCTGGGAGGCCAGGATCTCAGATGTGAAGCAGTCAGTCTGATCATGGCTCTGGCATACTGAGAGAAATGTTTACCTTGATGGTACAGTATATAAGCACAAATGAAACGCTGGGAAAAGTGAATAAGTGTAGCAGGGGATTATACAGAGAAATAAACATAGTTTTTTCCTTCATAACCGCTTCACGTCACAGACAATTAATCGCAATATTGTCCATAGTGTTTATCTGTAGTGCATGTGTACCTGTACTACTGTGAGACTACTGGAAAGCAAGTCTATTGCATCATAACAGCACTTCTGTTTGCTGTTCTCATGAACTTTTGATGACTGGATTTTCATCAGTTTTGCTCAAAACAATGGCTCTTTTCGTTCGCCTTTTAAAATTTCGAATACAGCCAGTGCCCCTGTCACCTTCAGCCATCTGGAACCACAAAGGCAGGAAGCAACGGGTTCTGTGAGAACCTGTGAGATTTTATTTCTCCGTGGTCAGTCTGTGCACAGGAAGTGCAAGATGCTGTCAATCTCTGCAAGAGCTGAAGGAGAATTACAGCTCTAAACGCAGTGGCTGGGATGATGCTTTTTTTTCCCTTTTTCTTTTTTTGCTGCGCTGTACGTTTTATAATGTGTATTCCCATTGCTCTGCAGCAGTGTGTGTGCGTGTGTGTGTGCGTGTGTGTGTGCGTGTGTGTGTGCGTGTGCGTGTGCGTGTGTGTGCGTGTGTGTGTGCGTGTGAAGCGTGAACAAGAGGTAGTCACTGGTTGTCCTGTTTATGCCTGATGTGGTGGTGCAGTGTTACATAATAGAGCTGACTCAGAATGACATAGTATGTGTTTTTTTTTTCTTCTTCTTCTTCTCCTTTTTCTTTTTTTTTGTGTTGCAGCCACATGCAGTTTAATTATGTCCTATGGGATTTGGAAAACAGGTCGGTTTTTAAGAGCAATTAAGAGACGTTTGACTTTGTCAAAGCTTGACATGATCACTGCTGCATACACACTTGAGAAATGGATTCGGTGAGAGTGCTGCAGTAATGCTGAGACATTATGTACTTTACTGTATTGTGCAAACCATTCTTTTTTAACGACACAGGCTTTATCCTGGGTACAAGTGTGTGCCTTCATTACCTCCTACTTCTAATCTTTTTTCCCCTATTGTTTTCTTTAGTTCTATATATAGCTTTGCATTTCTATAGCGTATTTCTGAATAATTGATTATTGTCAACACGAGAGACAGTAAGCTCACTCTATTGTGATTGAGTAGCTTAGTGTTGAGGACACACTCACTTACTCACATATACTCCATCGTGACATTTCTATATTAATATTTCATTCCTCCATCTGCTGGGTCAGAGCTCAACTCCTGGCGAATGCAATGTGTAACCCGAGCGCTTCCGTGTCAGCCAGCAACTGCCCACAAGGTGTCCTGCCCAACTGCAACACTGCTGTGTGCGGACAGCTTAACCCCTTGCCGTCTACCCCTACTCGTACCAGGAACTGCTTGTCAGACAAAAGGATTAGGAAAGCTCCAGAATGTTCTTAGCTTTTTAATTCACTAATCCCTGAGATATTTTAGTGCTCAGAAACCAAAGTTAGTGGGGGATCTGGAGAGCTCCAGAGCTCAGGATTTGTCTCTTGGCCATTGCTGTTGTTTAGAACTGAGGAGAAATTCAGGCCAACATTTAGGGGATCATCATGACTACAGCTGAGACTTGTCTATTAATAAATGCTTAAAATTAAAACATTTTTGGCGACATGGTAGCATAGTGGGTAGCACTGTGGCCTCGCACCTCCAGGGTCGAAGGATGGAGTCCTGGCTTTTGGTCTGTGTGCATGTTTTCCCCGTGCTTGATGGGTTTCCTCCAGGTACTCCAGTTTCCTTTCATGGTTTAAAGACATGCAGATTAGGCTAATTGCTGCTTCTAAATTTGCTGCAGCATGTGAGTGTGTGTGCTTGTGTTCTGTGTTGGATTGGCACCCTGTCCAGGATGTACTGTATCCTTCCTATTGCCTTGAGTCCCCAGGGATAGACTCCAGCCCCCTTGTGACCCTGTACAGGATGATTGGTGTGATCGCTGATGAGTGAATTAAAAAAAAATTATCTTTTTTTTGCTTAATCCTTGGATTTACAGTCAGACATAAGGGCATAATTGTGGGCAGTGGTGCTGTCTTGAGAAAAGTAATCACTATTAAGGTTCGTATGGAAAAACCAATTCTCTAAACACCCTAAAAGTCCACCTGTCTTATGGAAAAAGACATTGCCTCAGTGGTTAAGGCATTGGACTATGGTTCAGAAGGTCCCAGGTTCAAATCCCATGACTGCCAAGCTATCACTTTTGGGCCTTTGAGCAAGGCCTTCAACCCTCAATATAATCAAATACAAATGTAAGTTGCTCTGGATATGGGTGTCTGCCAAGTATGTTAATTTAGCACTGGACATTTGGGGTACAGGGGTAGCTCAGTTGTTAAGGCATTGGACTACAGCTTAGAAAGTCTTGGGTTTACACCCCACGACCACCAAGTTGCCACTGTTGGGCCCTTGAGCAAGGCCCTTAACCTTCAACTGCTTAGATGTATAATGAGATAAAAATTTAAGTCACTCTGGATAAGAGCATATGCCAAATGCCTAAATGTTTACCTTCAGGATGATTTATATGGTATAGCCTCAGTGCTTAAAGTTCATGCGGGCAAACGTGAGCAAAAAAAAGACAAAAAGTCAAAAGACACTGCTGGACTGTTAACCCTGAACTGGTTTAGTCTTGCTCTGGGTTAACTGACATGAGTACCTGACTACTTCATTACATACATTACATTTACACATTCGGCAGACGCCCTTATCCAGAGCAACTTACATTTTTATCTCATTATACATCTAAGCAGTTGAGGGTTAAGGGCCTTGCTTAGGGGCCCAACAGTGGAAACTTGGTGGCCATGGGGTTTAAACCTGGGACCTTCCAAACTGTAGTCCAATGCCTTAACCACTGAGCTCCCTCTTCATCAGTTAGCAAAATTCCAAAAATAATGTCCATGCTTATTGTTTTACTTGTTTTCTTCTCTTAGGCCTCCTTCTTATTTTCAGCGGCAAGGCTAAGACAAATGGAAAAGACAAGAAGTCAAAACAAGGTAGGTACATAAAGCAACAATGTGTCAGTTGATCATGGACATGATTTCCACTGAAGACTGGTTAATAGTATATGTCCTGTGCTGTGTTCCCCTAGTTGTGCCGGATGTAAAATGTAATGTGCGTGCGGGAAATATCAATTTCCCAGAATTTATTGTTCGATGTCCCTCAAATTGCCATGAAACCAAGGAGAAAGTTTATGGAACCGACATCTTTGCCTCCATATCCAGCATCTGCAACGCCGCTATTCACAAGTAGGAATGAACACCGCTCTAAAATCCTTAACCATCATCTAGAGTGTGTTGTTTAGTTAGCTGAATGACCCTGTAATTAGGCTAAAATGGAGCTTTGACTACAGATTCGTCTGTACAAAGAGCGGACTGGCTGATTAAGAAGAAACTTTTGCTTTCACATGGACTTAAAATCTATAATGTTTATACTGTCAATTAATTAACGTTATAAGATTTTCAGGCATCAATTTATCATCCATCTCTGACTGTGACTTCTTCCAGTGGAATCATTACAAATTCTGGAGGAAAGGTGATTGTAAAGAAGATGGCCGGACTGGAAATGTATAAAGGCAGTTTTGCACATGGCATTCGGTCACTGTCCCTTCCCAAATGGAGAGAGTCTTTCACTGTCTCAGGTAAGCAGGCCTGAAAGTTGCATGAAAGTTTTCTATTTGAATAGAACTCATGGATCTATCATAGATAGATCTTTTAAGTATTTTCAAGCTTCTGGTTGCATTTCAGTGGGCAAGCCAAAGAAAGGTGTGATCTACCCCTCTACCTTGGAATATAAAACTTCAAGTAAGTTTTTTGTCATTTTGTATAACAGTAACAATGTGTATAGCTGAATACATTAAACTCCCAGGATCTGTGGATAGATTCATGCTAAAAGGCAATGTGCCTTTTAACTAATCTTATCAGTCATTCTGCAGTTACTGAACAATTTAGCGTAGGTATCCTCAAAGTGTAAAAACATTTTATAATTGTTTTTAGTTTAAAAAAAAAATTATAGTTATGTTTGAAAATGCACAAAAATTCCTTTGGCATTGTCACTCCTGGCTATTCTGCAGAAGACACTAACACTTTACATTAAAACAGCCCTTATTGCAAAATGCTGGAAGTGAATTCAGTTGCAGTTCTGGAACTACCGTACAGTATCCCAAACTACATCAAAGTATCCTTGTATGTCGTACAGAGAGACTAATGTCTAAACGTAGGTTCATAAACCTTTGCCTCAGGCTGCGTTGGTCTGACATTGGAATGCAGTTAAATACTACTGGTACTGTACAAGTTGTTTTTTTCCCTCTCGCCTTTCTGTCCCTCTAAAGGTCAGACGAAACCCACAATCCCCACCACCAAAACGTCAGGGACAACAACTTCCGCGCCAATGACAACCACACTCGAGCCAACCACCACAACCACAACCCCACCCCCAACCACTGCCACCACAACGACAACCACCACTGCCAAGCCACGCCCTGTACACGTCAGAGACGCAGGTAGCATCTGTCTATTTATTTAGGTTGGAAGGATGTGAAAAATTTACTCTATAATTGCAATACACCCCGATATCATCATGATTACAAATTCACAATTCCAATAAAGTATGCTTAATTTATTCCCCTATTCACATAGATATAGTGTTGTAAAAAAGTATTTGCCCCTCTCTGAATTTTTTGGGCATATTTGTCATTTGTAAATGATCAAATTTTAATATTACACAAAGATTCAAATAAATAATTAATTCATTTATTAAGTGAAAAAAAGCTGTCTAAACCTGCCTTGCCCTAAAAAAAAAAATTTCCTCCTAAACCTAATAACTGGTTGTGCCACCCTTGGTGGCAACAACTGCAATCAAGCATTCGCGATAGCTTGCAATGAGTCTTTCACGTCACTGTGGGCGAATTTGGGCCCATTCTTCTTTTCAGAATTGTTTACAATACATCCATGTTAGAGGGTTTTCAAGTACGAATGACCTGTTTAAGGTCATCCCACAGCATGTCAGGTGGATTTAAGGACTTGGACTCTGAACTTGACAAGGCCACTTCAAAACGACTTTTTTTATTTTTTTTAAGCCATTTAGATGTGGACTTGCTGGAGTGTTTTAGATTGTTAACCTGCTGCATAACTTTGAGCTTGAGGTCATGAACTAATGGCCAGACATTCTCCTTCAGGATTTTCTAGAACTCATGGTTCCATCAATTATGGCACCTGAAGATGCAAAGCAGCCCCAGACCATCACACTACCACTGCCATGTTAAGTGTGATGTTCACTGATGCAACAGATCACTTAAGAAAACTCCTGTCAATCATGGAAAATCCATTCCACCCACTACATGATCCTATACAGGGGTAGTGGAGTTCATTTTCTAACAGACTGATCCAGCTTCGCTGTCACAAAGAATGGTTCAGGAAATTGTTCCCACCATTCGCAATTCCACTGTACAATGACTCACTGCTATATAACAGATGACTATAGCAACTTATATACAAATCTCATTATTCACTATTACTTTGTGCAAACATACATATACACTGGCAATTCACGCATTTTCTTTCTTTCTTTCTTTTTTTTTAATTGCCAGTTTGACAGTTTTTTTCCCTCCCTTTACTACAGTTTGTGTAACCTGCTGCAACACAATAATTTGCCTTACGGTATCAATTAAGTCTATCTATCTCTCTATCTCTCTATCTATCTATCTATCTATCTATCTATCTATCCATCCATCCATCCATCCATCCAACCATCCATCCATGTAATCAGTCTCAACAGTCCATGTTAGACGAGCCTCAGTGTTCCTTCTGGTCAGCAGTCGGTTTCACCTTGAAACTTTTTCATGTTTGTCATTTTACCCAGTCTCTTTCTTATTGTTGAATCATGAACACTATCCTTAACAAGTGAGGCCTGCAGCTCTTTAGATGTTGTTCTGGTTTCTTTTATGAGCTGCTGGATGAAGCGTCGTTGTGCTCTTGAAGTAATTTTGGTAGGCCAGCCACTTTTCCAAATTTCCTCCTTTTGTGGATAATGTTTTTCACTGTGGTTCGCAGGAATCTCAATACCTTAGAAATGGCTTTATCACAATTTTCATACTGTTACATATCAGTTCTTTTGTTTCTCATCTGTTCTGGAATTTCTTTAGATCACAGCATGATGTGTTGCTTTTTGAGTTCTTTTAGCATGCTCCACTTTGTCAGAAAAGTTCTATTTAAGAGGATTCTTGATTCAACAGGTCTAGCAGTAGTTAGGCCTGGGTCTGGCAAATTTACTTTAAGTCACAGTTCATTCATGATTTTTAACATAGGGCCAGGGAGGTTTAGGCACCTTTGGTTCTTAAAAAATGAATTAATTATTTAAATTGCCATTTTGTATTATCTTTGTGTAATATTCAAATGTGTTTGCTGATCTGAATCATTAAATTGTGACAAATATTTTATACATCTTTAATGATATAAATAATATAAATCGGGAAAGGTCAAATACTATTTTTTCACAGCACTGTAATTGTAATTGATTGTGAATCCTTTCCCTGAAAGTAAAGATAAACATGAAGGTATGGTATGCTTTTAATTTCCTATGCCATTGCCCTTTAAAATGATCATTCTTTTAAAAGTTTCTCCTGTGCTTTAATTTGAAATGCATGTGCTCGCATGGATATCTTTTGCAAATGTCTAACACTTTGAGAAAAACTCTGCCCTTGAGATGATCATTTTTTTCTTTTCCCTCTAAATTATTCCTTTCTCACAAATCCAGGCAACAGTCACCCATACCTTTTCTCAGTGGGTGCAGCAGCCAGTGCACGTAAGTCCAGTAGCCTTGATGAATACAATTCTTAGCAGGACTACATTCTAATAATATATCTAGTGCAAAACAGTAAAAAAAAAATGTTTCTAATATAAATACTCTTGTCAATATGGTGTCTTAGTGGAAGCAAGGTCACCCCACTGTCTTTGACTAAGCTGAATTGCCCCTAGGTGTGAATGAGTGTGGGAATGTGTGTACAGTATGGGGTGGGCTGACTGGCATCATAGTGCCCGCTGTACAAGCATCTGGAGGCATTGTTATCATCAGGGGTTGCTTCAGTTGGTCATGTCTAGGCTCAGTAATGTTACGTGACAATAATATTAAGTCAGCTGACTACCTGAAAGTATTGAATAACCAATAGATTTTCCCTGATGGCATGAGCATATTCTAGCCCTTGTCATGTGGTTTGCACATGTTTTGGCCAACACAGTTCCCACCCTGATCAAAACTAAAGGCAGTCAAATGAATTTTTTTAGCTAGACAGTCTATATGAAACATGAATCTACCTCTAACATGAATGAACCAAGACTTTGTTATGTACACAATGGAGTATACGAGGTAGTGTCAAAAAGTTTCGAGATTCATACTTCACAGATGTCCTCCCTCAGAAGCCTTAAAACCTGGCAATAGAATTCACTATTGACGGTCTGGAGCCTGGGGACAAATTCTCAATGCACAAAAAAAAGATGATGATCATGCACTTGATCAAGCTTTGGACCTGATGGAGATGATGGGCTCTTCCATTGTGAAGACAAAAGTTATTTTGTCTCAAGGTCGCAACCATACACCCATGTTTCATCACCATCAGTGACCCTCCTCATGAAGGATGGGTCATCCATGGCACACTGACGGAGTTCTTGACAGACTTCAACATGATTTTCCTTCTGCTCCTGGGTCAGCAGCCTGGGGACGAACTTAACAGCAACATGGTGCATGCTCACACATGAGGATTGTCTGGACTGTTTCATAAGACACACCAACAATGGCAACAATGTTGGGGATTTTTTCCCGACGATCATCCTGCACAAGTTGCTGAATGGTTTTGACATTTTCGGAGGTTGAGCTTGTTAGAGGTCTTCCTGATCTCTTGTGGTCTTCCATTGATGTTCTTTCACTCTTGAAGCATGCATGCCATCTCCCAAGACTCATTACAGAATTGCCGTAACCTTGCAGAATCGTGTCAAATGTCTCTGTGGCAGATTTGCCCAGCTTCACGCAGAATCTCACATTCACTCATTGTTCTAGCTTGCTGTCAATATACCCTGTAACTGTCCGTGGAGCCTTTGCTGCCATCTGTTGGCATGTTACAAAACTAGTCTCAAAACTTTTTGATACCACCTCATATTAAAGGCTAGTTATTATTAAGGGCTTTAATACACATTTTAGGACAGTGTGTATATGTATGTGTGTATGTTTTTTAACCAAAGTGATCCTCTGATATTTTACTGTTGCTACAATTGAAGTTTCTTTAAATAGAGCTTTAAAAGTGTGATCAAACTTTTATCCAAGCACACAACCTTTTTTGGGGGTTAAACCCTCAGAAGACTTTTTCCTTTCAGAAAAATAATTCCAGTAGCACATTTAATAGGAAATCAAAAACTTCCAGAATTTCCATGAATTCTGATGTAAATTTTTTTAAATATCTAGTACAGAGGACAGTGCATTGACTTTATAAATAAACAAATCAAATGTACTGCTTCTGTCCAATGTTGTCTGAATGCTCATGTTAAACTACATGAATCATTCTGTCCCAACATTGGCTATAGGGCAGTCACAGATCGGCCCAGCAAAGAATCTTCCTCCAGGTAAGCTAATTCTTTCAATCACAGAATGAGTGTCCCATTTGCCTTATCACTATAAACTCTGAATGTTACATTTCTCCAAAGCATTCAGAGGCTTTGCTGGTAGATTCTCACCTCGTGTCAACCCAGGTAAAGCACTTTTTATTCTCTAGTGGGGACTTTGGCAAATTTAAAGATTGCCACAACTAAAATGCAAAATGAAAAATTAAAGTCTGATGAAAAGTTGTAAAAAAAAAAATGCACTGCACCCATGCAACTCGAGGAAGTACTTTAACTTTCTGTGCATTTTATTGATTAATAGCATTTGTGGCTGAAGTATTCTTTAAAAAATAACTTTCTTAACAGACCTTGTCTCTTCTGTGCCTTGTTGCTTTATTACATTCTGTTGCACTAACGACAGTGTATTCTTTCTTTAATTAGCCTATGAGACACCCCTTTGTCCTTATATAAGAACACTTTTTTCACACTATATTGTGGTACATCCTTGTAAAAGTCTCATATAAGGACCACTGGGTACTAAGCATCTGATCAAGTTATCAATAATTAGAGTATGGTCTAGCAGTTTGGATCCAAAAAGGTTAAACAGTAGGTATTATATAACTCTCATTTTCATCATGAGTTGGATCTACCATCTTGCAATTCACCCGAACATGCTTTTTTTTCCCTTAGTGCTTTTGAATTAAAGTAGACATATTGTTTTGTTTTGGCCACAGGAGCTCGCAGACTAGATACCTCTAATAGGAGACCACCATCAGCTCCTGCTACCTCAGGTTTGCCTCTTTGCCAATATAGACATGCAGTGGAAACACTGACCAAGATCATACATTTTACATACAGTATACACTACCAGTCAAAAGAATAGGCACACCTTCTGATTCCATGGTCTTTTCTGATTTTTATTTTTTTCTATATTGTAAAACAATGCTGAAGTCATCCAAAATATGCAGTTATCTTTCACTTTTTAAAAAGTGAAATGTCACATGGTACCATCTATTTTGTGAAATGCACCAGTCCTTCCTGGAGCAAAGCACCCCACAACAAAAAATACCTCATTGTTGAAACAATTTGTAAAACATGGTTGCGATAAGTGGGCCCAAGCACCTGCACCCAGGCACACCACACAGCCTGCATGCTTTTTGAGCATGTTAAGACCTCCAAAAACCACCCACAACTGAGCACATGCATTTAAAGCAGACATACCAATAGAATTATAACAAATTTTGAATGGGGGAATTATATGTCAAGACCTTGAAGAAGCATGACATTATGATGTTACTCAGTTTTGCTCAGGCATCCCAATGGTAGCAGATTCCAACCTACAGTATCTGCCAACTTTTATGACTTTTTGAGTGTGTTAAGAGCCCAAAAAGGCCCCAGATGCTGGGAAAGAAAATCTTAAAAAAAAATTTTTTTAAAAGGGGGCCCTCACACACAATGACGACATAGGGCTGATGTCATAGTGCTTGGGCCCTAATGAAGGTAATGCGTTTATCTGTGCGAACAATACTACGCAAGTTCAAACACCATAGAAACAAAGCATATCATACCAAAAGGAGGAACGCACTCTGAGCATTTAAGTGTCATTTGATTATACAAAACTGGCACAAGAAACTTTGTTCATGCTAGTCTTTCATTTCCTGTACTCAAGAAAAAAAAACAGTCATAAATGTCCTGTTTTTTTTTATTTAATGTTTTACATCTTCTTCTGTCGTCCTCTCTCTTCTCGCTTCCTTCTGCTTTTCATTGTTGTGCAGGTTTAGGTCGGGTCCAGCCGGTCCAGCCCGTCCAGCCTGAGAGGAGCCAACAGACTGGCCACATCAATCCTGGTAAGTATTTGCAGCCCTGAGTGTGAGTTTTCCTGCCGACTGCTCTATATCAAACAGAATGTACTGTATGTGTGAATGTCCATGGGTGTTTAAAAAGACCAGATACAGGTTAACTATTTAAACAGTAAGTACAAAGCTATAAAATATCCATTTGACACACATTACAATGGCCTTTGAACTGGATATAGTCCTGGTGATGTTTGGAGCCAGATACTCATTATGCAAATATGATCATGTCAGTTTGAATTCCCTCAATTTTTGAGGTTTGAATTACTGGATGAATTTTACTCGAAACAGATGCATGTTATTTATATTTTTTTTTTTCTAAATCCAGTGACATTGTCTGTCAATTTGTTTGTAACCAAAATATTTCTTTATTGTTCTATGTAATATACAGTAAATAGATTTAATTCAGTACTATGCTTTTGCTCGTATTAAGTTCTTATGGTACCACGACAGACAACTTTTAAAACTGCATGGCGCATGAGAAAATAAGCCATCTGGATTTCTTCCTTCGTCTGCACTTTAACTAATGCTAACTTCTTGCAATTCCGCAGAGCAAAATTCCAAGTGTATATTTATTAAAATAACATCCATTGTTTGAGATGAATGAGTGGTCACACAAACATGATGTGTTTTAACCTAGATGCAGAAGTGAGCAAAGACGTATAGATGTGCAGATGTTGTTTCACGGGACCGACGCGCCCACATTAGAGTCAGATTTACTAATGTTGCAGATTCATTAGAGTTATTTGTAATTATGAGTGTGAAATGTCATGCCATGAAAATTCAGTTTGACAAAAAAAATCTGAATTGAGCAATGTGGCTTGTAATTTGAAGCCACATTGATTATTTAGTTTTAATACAAATAACATGGTCAATTCAAGTCAAGTAATTTTAATCACATACAGCTTGTATATTAAACACGGCTAAAAATTATTTTTTTTTTTATATTATACGTGCAGTATAATACAGAACGTGTGTGCCAAAGACGCTTTTTCTGAACTTTATGGTACATAGAAGTGACCAATCTTGCTTCTCTAAAGAATTAAAGTTACTAATTTCAGCTGTTTTGGAGAGATGATTTTATATTTCAAACAATAATTTAACATGCAAATTATCAATTTTTCTTTATGAATATTCATACCTAAATTGGTATAAGCTTCTGGATGCACATGACCTGTAAAGATTGTTGCTTAAATTAAAGCATTCCATGTAAAAGTAAGATTTTTTTTCCCAAAAAAAACATCTGTATTGTCCATAACCATGTCAAATTCATGTTACGATATCTTAACAATTTTCCATTTTAGAATAATACACTTTTTTTCCGGTTTATGTTTTTATGTGAAATCTAAATTGACCAAGTTTCATAGGAATGACAATTAAGATTGTTGAACGATTTGAATTCAAAAAAGTTATGGACTCTACAGACATAAAAGCACATGAAAATGTATTTACCAAATGTGTTTCTTTTTATCTAATTAAAATATAATTTACGAAAAACGAAGCATGGAATGGGAGATAAGAAGCATCCGGTATTATGAAAAGTTGTATTATATGATCCTATCAGAAAATTCTCTTTTTCACCTAGGTGAGACACTTTTTACCACCAATACCATGTTTTGGCAGACATGCGTCATGTAACGTGCCCTCAAGACCATAGTGCTACATAAACCATCACAGAGACTACACATAGTATATACAACTACAACAAATTAAACTACAACAAACAACTACAAAAAATACATGTGGTGAATGTAAACACAATATGCTGTAACAATGCAGATGTAGGCTACAGTTTATGGTTTAATGTATTTTTAAGCAGCAGTTCATGAAAGAAATATACAAAAATAGCAAAGTAAGTTGAATGGCGTTGAGTTGATTGTGTTAGGGGTTGCAACTTCTGTCTGTCCACTAACTTGTCATTCTTGCTGACGAGACCTACAGTTGGGCCATCAACAAACTAGATGTGAATTGACCACAGTCATGAGTCAGTGTGAACAGCAGTGGACTGAGCACGCAGCCCTGGGGGCCCCAGTGCTCAGTGTGGTGGTGCTGAAGATGCTGCTCTTGATCTGGACTGACTGACGTCTTCTTGTCAGGAAATATAGATTCCAGTTGCAGTTTAGGCGCAGCAGGCTCAGCTCAATCAGGTGTTAAGGAATGTTTGTGCTGAATGCTAAACTGAAGTCTATAAGCAGCATTTGAATGTCATATTTTTGTCCAGGTGGGTGGGTGCCAGATGAAAGGTGGTGCTCATGGCATGATACCAACCGTTGTGTTGAGATGTTGGGAAAATATTATAATAACAGTAAGGGTCCAATTGGGGCAGCACAGGCTTGGCGTGCATCATGATAAGCCTCTTAAAGCACATCATGATGATGGGTGAGATAGAAATGGTATGATGGTTGCTGAGGCAGGATACTGGAGACTTTGGTACAAGGATGAAGGTTTTGGCCTCTTTGGTCTGTATGTTGAAGCTGTCAATGAAAACATCCAAATGTTGGTTTTCATATTCTCTGAGAATAATGTTGTCTGGTCCATCAGCCTTTTTTGGATGATCTCTGTGTAGAGTTTTCCTCACGTGAGCTGTGGTATGACACAGCACTGAGTCATTAAGAGGAATGGTGGTCATGCTCTTGAACCAAGTACCGAAGTTGTCCAGTGCATTTGGAATGGGGGTATTACTGCCAATGACAGGTGATGGAGGTTTATAGATCATATATATTTTTAAGATAAGCTTTATAGCTTTATTTATTTTAACTGGACTGTTATTTCAAGGCTAGTCCCTGACAATTCTATATGATTTAAGAATGGAATGTGTTATTCCAAAAAACACAAAAAAAAAAGAACGTGTGGTTCATATGCTTAATCTGCTTTGACCTTGAAACATGTCTTCTGGGACGTTACAGTACATAAGCTGAGGCAGCTACTTATACAGGGAAATTTACCAGCGTTCAACAGCACCCACAGCCCATTTTAGGAGTTAGTGGTTTTAACCACACTCGATGGGAAATGAGCCAGCACCTAGTGGTTCTCCAGATTTATACTTTCAGAAAATAGCCATGAGCTTTAACAGAAAGTACGTAAACTTCAGAGACATACAAGAATGTGTACATCTGTGAAGAATGCTGGAAAGCTTTTTTTTTTACGCTGACACTGCATTTTAAAGATTCTCCATGATGTTAGCCATGGCAATAACAAGCTCTCTCCAAGCAGCTTAAATCTGTTCTCATGAGCCCAGTGACACAGAAGCAATCTGTAGCACTAAACTGTGGGCCTCAGACTTGGGATGGCGCCAGTGAAGCTCAGTATTTTAGTGTGCAGTCAATAGAAGAACGAAATGTCGTGTTATTGCATTTGGACAGACCTCCTTGTTTGCTGTTGTTTTAAGGCTTACCAATAGGCAAACTGGCCAGGGCATGGAAGGGTTAGCTTTTTTTTTTTTTTTTTTTGCTAGATGGGATAGTAGATAAGGAGATGGAATAAGATACATTCTTGCAAATCAGTCTGGTTTATTGGGTTTCATCTGTGAATTTTTTTATAATGTGGCCTTAGCTATATCACACACAGTATGAACAAATAAATAGGAGGAAGTTTCCGTCACTAAACATAGCACATTGGAATCACATTTTAGATGAATTCAGAATACTTTTTCCCCCCTGCTGATTATATGATAAACTTACAGTGCAATCAAGTTAAATTTTAACAGGGATTCTACTAGAGATGTAGTAATTATTCAATATTATTAATTGCATTACTTAATAAATCTGTATATTGTATATAACATTCTAAATATATTGCATCTTGTACAATGCATGTGAAGTAATTGGTGTTTATCAAACCTCATGGAAGTACTAGGCATTCTACTGGCTTTATGGGAATTTTTTGGGCTCCGTTGTTTTAAGTTGATGGGAGGTAAACCACCAAAAAGCCAAAGAAAAGAAAAAAGAAAAAAATCCCTGATAGTTGATTTCACATAAAATGTGGATTTTTGCATTCTTAAACAAGAAAGCTCAAATAATGGTGTTGAATTATTATAGAATGTGCCAGTGCTAAAAGACATTTGGGTGGTGGGTCTTACCAATAATCACTTGGAGACTGTAAGTACATTGTAAATTTCTTTATGATATCTCCATTCAGCCCTTGCACGGAGAAAATGGCCACATTCTGCCTCTGCTCAGCCCGATTGGCTTTCCAGTTCAAGGAGACCAACAGGTATCTTTGCATGATGCTCGATTTCTCAATTTCTTCACACAGTACCATCACTGGATGTCATTCGGCAACAGTATATCATACTGAGAATGTCATAAAGAGATGCTCTGCAGTTGCAAATTATGATGTTAACTCTCTGTGTTCAGATCTAAGTAACTCTGAGACAGACACTGGCTACACATGGAGCAATGGGGGCACTGTTGATTCTGCAGGTAAGATACTGTGTTGGTCAGGAGAACCGGAATTAAAATAGACATTAGTATGCACTTACAGTATCCGACTGTATCCGTTTGTTATTTTGATCAAATATGCATACTGCATGTACGGTAATGTGAAAAATGTTTAGGCACATGCAAATAACTGCTCTATATCAAAAATGTGTCTTTCTATATTAAAAACAAAAAACTATAAAAAGCAGTGATTAATGAAACAAAGGTGTGACCACCAAAATTAATAAAATATAGTCTCTTATAGTTGCTTAGTTTTACTGAGCATCCTGCAGAACCAGTCACAGTCCATCTGAGGACTTTGTTGCTCCTGCTTGTTTTTCATGCATGCAAAACCCAGAAGCTTTCTTTCTTTTTAAGAAAGTACAATGCTGCTTTTTTAAATCTGGCCTACAAATATTTTCCAGAAAACTTAATCTTTAACTATACTGTACATTTACTGCTTTTATACTTTATAACATGAGCCTTATGGGCTGATTGATGATGAGAGGATGAAATGGATTTTGAAACAAATTGTGCAATTGGTTGTTTCTGACATCTTACATTAGTTTTGTAAACGTATTGTAAGAAATAACATAAAAACATTCTACATGACCAAAAGTTTCTGTACATTTAAAAAATGCTATACATAAATCGCCCCTAATTAATTAATGATGTTACATGACATGAGGCTCAACATAAACCTCCCTGTTCAACTAAAAGCTGTTAAAAACAGGGTTATGGTCATTCTACCATTATAAACTTCATGACCAGCTAACATATTTTCGAATGGCTTATTCTTTATGAGATAAAGCTGCCTCATAATCTGTTGTTAGATAAAATAAACTTTGGCCATATGTTTTGAGTGTCTGGATGCTCTGGATGTCTGCACAGAGACATATTTCCTGACAGACAGGAACAATAATGTTTAACTGCTTGTTGCACCTTCCACTCTGATAATCGCTACAGATGTTAAAATGACTAGCCATTATAGCCTGTTGTAAAGTGAACAGGTGGGGCCATCCTGCTTTAAATGGAATTAGAGGCACTAGTTGACGGGGGGCAAAAAAAAAAAGGGAATGGGTGGGATATAATTGCTGAAAAGTCAATGGGAGGCACTAAATAGCTGAAAAGGTAATGGACACAACTAAACTGCTGAAAAAATGATTAGGGTAAACTTGTTGAAAAAGTGAATAGACGGCACTACCCTGACAATAAAATGGAATGGGAAGCACAAACCGGCTGTAAAATGAATGGGTGGTGCTAGCTTGCTGTAAAGTAAGTGGTCTATTATAAAGTTAATCGTCAGGGCTAACCAGGGATGGAGGCGATTACCTGCTCTAGAGTTAATGGGGAGGAAGATTTAACTATGTTTGTTGCTGTAATGTTGAAGAAACAAGAGTTGTTTTTGCAGTTAATCTTCACAAATCAACCTTACGGACTGGGGAGTGTAACGCATTTTGAAACTATTTTAATTTCAGCTCTTTCATTTCAGAAAACTGGGGGAAATTGGTTGGTTCCATGATTGTGGGCCTTCAATCAGATTAATAATCAGATCAGGCATTTTGTGTAGATTTTTCCCACGGCATGAGGATGAAAATGATGTGTCTGAAATATCTGGATCTTTCCTTCCAGCTCCCGACCCACGACCAGATATTTCAGAGTATGAGCGCTGGTATTATAACGGACAGTATCGTAAGTGATCTTTCATTTTCTAATTTGAAATATTCAATAGTCAAAATAGTCTAGAGCAGGATAGTCTAGACTATCCAGTTAAACATTTATTCAAGGATATTCATCATGAACCTTGTTGTGGATTTAAAGATGCTGTTTAAAGAAACTCCCATGAATTAAAAAAAAATACAAATGTCAGAATGAGGTACATTTTATAGAGGGTTAAACCTATCCTGTCGAGATAAAAAAGTGCTTGCTTCAATGTTTTTGATCTAGTGTTTAGTGACTTGAAATTAAATGGTGTGCAAATACCCATCCAGACATATCTGTACTTAGTACAGATGCACTTATACATATGCTATAAATAATAAACAAACCACGAATGCACTGTGGCACCAAAAGGCATTGGTAAGTGATCTTAGTGTTTAGTTCTTCTAAATTAAAGGGCAGGGTGTACAGCCTTTGCGATACTGCCAAGCCGTCCAAGCTACAAGGATCTGGGTTTTGGAGCGGTAAACACTTGCACTGTTTTTGTGCACACGCCCCTGCACAGAAACTGTTAAACATGCAACAGCAGAGTAGCCATCTTGTTTCCATTCAGGAAACAAGACCCGGAGTGTGTAACGCCTTTTGGTATTTTTGCTTTCCTTATGCTTGCACTTCTATTCTCAGCTTCTCGAACCACAGATACAGAAAGTGGACCAAAGCACGCCCCTGAAACCCGTACAAGAGGTACGTGATTGAGAGGTGGTCTTGTTTTATACATACCATACATCAAAAGAGAATACTACTGTATTTTATGGATGAGTTGGGATATATGCATTAAAATAATTCTACTTCATATTTTTTTCCATAACATCCACTTGTAGTAGCAGGTCACTTCCAGAATTGTGAATGTGAGCATTTGTGATAAAAAAAATAAAAAAAAAGTATAAGGGAGTAGCTGAACCTGTAAGCGAGTAGTGAAACTTTACTCAACAGACATTTTTGAATTAAATGGTGTTCATGCTTTATAGGGAGGCAGAGGAGCCTCATTCTCTACAAGTCTTTGCTTACTGCATATTGAAATGTTTTACATTGTGCAGCATGAGATCACTGCAAGTAACAAATTCGATTCGATTCTTGATCATTTTTTGTTTTCTACATTGATAAACTTGGAGAGATGTCATTTAAATAAAACACTGGGGGGATGTAAATGTTGCTTGCTTGTTTATTTGTTTGTTTTGCCATGTTCAAAAATATGAAGCAAATGATTCAATGCACTTATAAAAATGTATCAAACCTACACTGCCTGGCCAGAAAGAAAGTACATGCTAATATTTCATTTACCACCTTTAGCTCTGATTATTTGAGTCCTGGAATTGTCCTAGAAGCAATGGTATCTTAGTGTGTTATGGCTGATTAGAAGGCCAGTGAATTAATGCCCTGGCTCCACCAGGGTGCTGCTGCTGGGCCCTTGAGCAAGGCCCTTAAACTACCCTATATCTTGGCTGACCCTGCAGTCTGACCCCAAAACTGGAATATATGAAGGAAATCCACTGTGCAGTAATGTATATGTGACAAATAAAGGAATATCCCTCTGCCACCAAAAAGAAAAATACAGGACGCAGGGGAGGTCTTGTGATATTCCACAAGACGTCTTGGCATCTCCATTGAATTCATTGTTTTATAAATCAATGGGGCAACTCCAGCTATACTCACCAAAATATTGTAGTACATTTTTAACAGAATTTTCTGTTGATTTAACCTCTCTCTGTATACTTTCTCCTAACATTATCCATAAGTGACTTTAACCATCATGTGGAAGACATTGTAATTGGGCTTACAAAGGACTTGTCGTGCCTCACTGGTTTTGGTCTGGCAACAATTCGTTGATTTTCCGACTCACTCCGACCTTGTTTGTTGCTCACGTGTTACACCTTTTGATCCGAATTGCCCATTTCCGACCATAAATTTTATTCACTGTGTCACTATCCAAATCACCTCAGCAATGCTCAATGCTCCAAATTCCTCCTTATCCACTGCAAATAAATAATCACCCATGTAGTGACCATCTATCCACCCTGGTATAAAGACTTTAGCTAAATCTGCTCATTACAATAAGGTATTTATATCTGCTGAGGGGAACACAAAAGCTTTGTTTTCCACAGTAAACAGAATTCTTAAACCATCTGAGTCTAAACAAGTCTAAATCTTCCACATGTCAGCACGATCCCCTGCCAACTCAGCTGGTAAAAGTCTGTACGCCCTCACTCTCCTTTCTCATAACTCATATTATTTACTCCTCTCTTATTTTCGGCATTGTTCCATCATCTCTCAAAATAGCTGCAGTGACTCATATCCTTAAAAAAATCTCATTGCTAACTCTAAGAATCTCAACAATACAGGTCCATACTTGCCTTAATGAAAATGATTCCGTACTAAACATAGTACAGAAACTACTTTGGCAAAGGTCACCAATGACTTTGGGGTTGCTGCTGATGCTGGACCATTCTTGTTTTGCTACATTTGAGTGCAGCCCCTCGACACTATTTCACACATGATTTTGTTAAACTGCTCAACATGCACATGAGTTTATTTTTAAAAAATTCTTTATCAGCCTTTCCTTGTAAGTGGTGTTCTCCAAGGCTCTGTCCTTGGCCCCCTTTCTGTTCCTCATCTACCTTCTCCCTCTTCATCACATCTTTAGAAAAATCAGCAACCATGTCTATTGTTATGCCGATGATACACAACTTTATATCGCCACAAAGCATGACTCGGCTCTTCCACCATCCTGTTTTTTATTCTTCAGTGATCCTCAGTTTCTCCCTCTCCTCATGTTCAGATCATGTTACTATGTTGAACATTTGTTTCCAAAACACTTCTTACTTACATCCATTCTTCACCTCACTCTCATACATACTTTGGTCACCTCCATCATTGATTACTTTAATTTACTTTTAACTGGTTCATCACAAAACTTCTCCATAACCTTTAACTTCTTAATTCTGCTGCCCATATCATAATCGGAATATCCATTATGCATCACATCACCCCCGCCCTTCAACAACTCCACTCTCTATCAAATATCGAATAAAAATAAAAATTCTGTTTCTCACTTTTAAAGCACTTCATAATCTTGCTTCTCCTTGTCTATTAAAGTTCATACTATTCTACATCCCCTCTCTCACACTTTAATCTTCCTTATCAAGGCTTCTTCTTAGACCATCTGCCCGCCTGACCACAAGGGGCTCTAGATCCTTTAGCCGCACTTCTCCTCGTCTTTGGATTTTCTTCATGTAAACATGATATAGACTACAACCACACTGAAATCATTTATTCCCATTTATTCAAAAGCGCCTATTCCACATGATATAAGACTAAACTCATATCTCCATGAGATTTTAAATGTTTTAGGTTCTGGCGTCATAGGTCAATTGTTTTTGTTTTATATTGTTAAGTAATTTACTACTACGATGTTATTCATTGTTTGTTTGTTTATATTTTGGAGAGTGACCTTAGGTGACTAGAAAGATGCCTATATAAATAAAATGCATGATGATGATGATGATGATTATTATTATTATTATACTCAAACTGTAAGTGGTCAAAGAGTGGTTTTGGGAGCATGAGGAATCATTTTCACACATTTGATTACAGCACACAACTGTCCACCACATTGTGTGCTGTAATCAAAGCTAAAGGTGACTGAACGAAATCTTAGAAAACCTTTTCGTTGGCCAGGCAGTTTGTGTATAGTAAATATTAGTATGTAATATGGTAAATATTTGGAATGAGTGTAGATCATCTGCAATGAAGTTTCAACATGATGACCATTGTAGATAAAAAGAAAGAAGGAATATATATATATATATATATACACACACACACACACACACACACACACACATGGATGATATATATATAAAACATCAAATACAATAATATGGGCTGGGTATTTTAAGCCACCCTTCAACCTCATATAAATAAACACACAGATGCACAAATGTCACACTTTCATGTTTCATGCACTTTTCTTGCTGTTGCTTGGAAGTTATGTCATTATGTGATCTGTGTGATGCTAATGTCGCAGTGGAGACAGTGGAGATGGAGAAGCCAGAATGGAAGCCTTTTGATTTAGGTGAGGCAGTTTGCTTGGTTTGCTCGTTCTTCCTGCAGGTTTTTTTTCCTGGAATGACCCAGACATGATATCAGGGATTTTATAGTTTTTACTAAGCAACTTAATATGTACAGTAAGTATAAATGATTAAAACAAGGTGGAGATGCTCCTCTGATGTAATGAATACAGTCTGCATTGGTTTTAATACTGTGTAAAACATCTTTCCCTCCTAGACGAGGTGCCAGACCCCTTACCAGACACTCAGGGAGACCCGAGTAGGTTCACTCTAGTTCTTTCAGTACCTCTGAATTCCTTTAACACATGCATACTTACATGGAATGCCTTTGATGCGACTTTCAGTTACAACAGCGATAAGATACTGAACGCTGCAAACGGACATCAGTGAATCCCTGGATAATTAATCATTTCTTTTTTAAATTCCATATTAATGAAACAGCCTGCTGCATGAACCACTTTATTCTGAACCCCAAAATCCATGGCATCCATCTATCCATATTAACAATTTTTTGCTATATTTATACATTTACAATTATGTTAAAAACTTCTCTGCTGCCTGAAATGATTCATGGCTGTGCCATGTTTCTTTCACTGCAGACTGTAAAGTTGACATCGCCTTCCTCATGGATGGCAGCTGGAGCATCGGGAAGCGCCGTTTTAAGATCCAAAAAGATTTCCTGGCTGAGGTTGCCCAAGTCATCAATGTGGGCATTAATGGCCCAATGATGGGGATCATCCAGTATGGGTAAGTGTCCCTCGACATTTTAATATAATTACTGTAATGATAAAATGAATATACTGGCAAGAAAACATAAAACACAGGATATTCATTTTTCTTCTGGTTCACAAGGGACGATCCAGTGACAGAGTTTGGTCTGCGCCAGTTCTCTAGCTCAAAAGACCTGAAACCTGCCATTGACAAGATAATCCAGAAAGGCGGGCTTTCCAATGTAGGTGAGTAAAACGCATCTGATTCTAATTTAATAACGTGTGCTGGATCTCATGAAATGAACAGAGCATATAAAGTGATCATAAACCAGGTAGTACCTACAGGAGTGGAAATATCATATTATTATAACTAAATAAACTATCTTCCAATCGGATAAAACAGCATTATTAAAAAAGTGAGCATGGTTGAGGTTAGTGTTTATAATTCTTTATTCCCTGTAAATAATTACTGCTGGACATACAGTACTAAAGTTACAAGACAGCATCTTGCTAACTATTCACATACAGTAGTGAGACATCAGCAATTTGGAAACGTCAACTCCTAATAAGAACAGGACTTGGCCCTTTAGGAATTTGGATATGAGAGATACTTACCTGTTTCCACTGGGTCCTTGTATCTTAACAGCCAATTAGGCATAATTCCTCTACTATTAAAATCACTCACTCATCGTCCATACTGCTTTATCCTGTATTCAGGGTCACGGGGGCCTGGAGTCTATCCCAGGAGGCTTAGGGCACAAGGCAGGGTACACCCTGGACAGGGTGCCAATTCATCGCAGACGCAAACGTCAGAAAGGGCATCAGACGCATTTTATCTGTGCTCGGGATCCATTTTATCTGTGCTCGGGATCGACCCTGAGAAGTACCTTATTTTAAACCGGCATCATCGAAATGTTAGTCATTCTCTCGTTCTGCAGCATAAGCTGCTTTGTCATAAATGTGTAAAAGGCCACAATAATCACTTGGTTTTCACTGACACTGGCCATATGTAAATATGCGAGCGTGACATTAAATCTAAAACTGAAATGCGAACTGTTAAGTAAATTACAGGGCTGCCACTACACACTGGTGATTTTGTGTTTGTTGACCGAATATGGATTTTTCCCACTTTGGTTATATCTGACATTGTGTCCATGTCCAATACATGTCCATGTCTTACAATAATGAAAGCCAGTGGTATGGTTGTTTTCCCTGCTGTAAAACAACCGTATCCACTCAAAAACCTCTGGAGTCAGAAGTAAGGAAAACCAGAAACTGCTTTCTGAAAATAGGAGTGTGATATTCAGTTAGTAATTTTCAGTTAGTTGAAGTATGGCTTAGGTGGTTAAGAACTTTATGCCTATATTAGAACATGCACAGTATTGTCTGATCATCTATAGTGCTTCATCCTGTATACAGGGTTGTGGTGGTACACCTTGGACAGGGTGCCAATCCATCGCAGGGCACACACACACATACACACACTCACACACTACGGGCAATTTGGGAATGCCAGTTAGCCTAACCTGCATATCTTTGGACTGTGGGAGGAAACCAGAGTACACAGAGAAAACCCACCAAGCACGGGGAGAACATGCAAACTCCACGCTCGCAGACCCGAGGCGGGAATCAAACCCGGACCCTGGAGGTGCAAGGCGACAGTGTTTGTTAATACTGCCAACTAATATTGTTCCCACTAGTTGCTGATTACTATCATATGCACACATTAAAACACATTCTGTGTTTTACAGCGAAGAATGGTGCTGCCTCACAGGTTGCTATCTCTGTGTAGCTTTGCGTGTTCTCCCCATGTGCAGATAGGTTTCCGCTGGTTTCTTAAACAGGGAGATTAGCTACTTTAAATTGCCTCATGTATAAACGCTGTGTATGGCATCCCATTCAGGGTGTATTTCTGCCTCACCCAGTGAACAAAGTATGGAGGCAGGATCCAAGGAGACACTGATATCTACTGAAGATGAAAATGCATACATTCCAAGTGTAAAATGACTCAAAATTAAAGAGAATGAGAATTCTTCTGTCAAAGAAAAAACTCATTATATAATAGTTTAGCAAAAATCTTGTGCTGCAATGATACAGTGATTCGTGCTTACTATCTGGTTGAGTTAATTATTTTCCCCACAGTGCTGTAGGGGGAAAAAAGGGTAAACCTGTGCCAGGTTTGAAGAAAATCTGTTTATCTTAACTGGTGTTCCCTTCTGCCCCCTTGTGGTGATTTAGGGAAAGCCCTCTCCTACATCAACAAGCATTTCTTCAGTGATGCTAATGGAAACCGAGGTGGGGCGCCCAATGTCGCTGTGGTGCTGGTGGATGGCTGGCCTACAGACAAAGTGGAGGAGGCTTCAAGATTGGCACGGGAATCTGGCATCAACATTTTCTTCGTTACCATTGAGGGTCCAGATGACAGCGAGAAGCACAATGTGGTTGAGCCCAATTTTGTGGACAAGGTAATCTACAAATATTTTAACAGTACTGTATAAACTAATGTTACAGCATGTGTCTGTTTAGTGCTTATATCTGTGTTAAAACTAAAGAGGGCATTACTTCAACCAGAGTTGTATTGTGTCGGATGGCACAGACACTGCAGGTTATTGAGGCATTATTAAAATTGGTGAACAAATTTTGGACTTTATGGAAGATTATGCTAAAAAATAAAAAATAAAGGCTGGGTCAGGTAATGTACAACAGCTAAACCAGGCAAGGCATGAAAAAAAAGCAGAAAACAGTTCATCAACCAGAGTAATATCACACAGTCTCACAGTTTTTGATTTTTGAGACTTGTTAACTTAAAGCAAGAATTCACTTTACCAAGGATTGAGTACAGGCATAAGTGATTGGCATGATGGTGACTGAGAATGTGACAAAGTTTTTGTATGTGCTAGGTGTTGAGGTCTGTTTCAGTCATTTCTATGGGCCGCAAAGCAGTTTGGGAGTTGTAGTTGGTGCATTTCAAGATTTTATTATAAAAGGGATTCAAACTTTTATATGACACTATGCAATAGTTAGCTGATGCAGGGAAAAAAAACTCATACAACATTTACAGATTCTGGCAATTAAACAATATAATCATTAGAGAGAATTACATTTTCGGTGGCACGGTGGCTTCGTGGTTAGCACTATTGCCTTGTGCCTCCAGGGTCCGGGTTTGATTCCCACCTCGGTCTGTGTGCATGGAGTTTGCATGTTCTCCCCGTACTTGGTGGGTTTCCTCCGGGTTCTCCGGTTTCCTCTCACAGTCCAAAGACATTTCTTCCCGATTTGCACTTAGTGTGTGAATGAGCATGAGTGTGTGTGCCCTGTGATGGATTGGCACCATCACTCGTGCTGTAAGGCTACAGGCGTTCCTGTATAGAGGACAAATCGGTATAGACAATGATTGAGTGAGTGAAAATTACATTTTCTAAAGTTCTTGAACCATCTAGTTCCATAAACTGTAATTGAAAGAATACTCATTTGTCATTGATCAGAATAAAATTATGAAATCTCAAATAACTTTCATTTTTGCCTTGATGTCCTTACGGTATGTGTTGGTATACACTTTTAACAAAACTTTTCAGTACGGAAGGTTTTCCCAGTCTTTCCAGCTGTATCCATATTAATCTGTATGTTGTCTTTAAATAGTAGACATGTTCATCCACAAATTACAAATATCATTATCTTCATGTCAAAATCTGTTCTACCAGGCTGTGTGCAGGACCAATGGCTTCTACTCACTGCCAGTGGCCAGCTGGTTTGCGCTGCGTAAGGCAGCGCAGCCTCTGGTGAAACGTTTATGCGACACCGACCGGCTCGTCTGCAGCAAGACGTGCCTGAACGCCAATGACATCGCCTTCGTCATTGACGGCTCAAGCAGCGTCGGAACCGGCAACTTCCGTACCGTGCTGCAGTTCGTGGCCAATGTGTCTCGCGAGTTCGAGATCTCCGACACGGATACACGCATTGGTGCTGTGCAGTACACTTATGAGCAAAGACTTGAGTTCGCCTTTGGCCAGCATAACACCAAGACCGACGTCCTAAATGCTATCCGCCGCATCAATTACTGGAGTGGCGGTACTAGCACAGGTGCTGCTATCACCTACGCTGCTGAGAAGCTCTTCAGCAAGTCCAAGCCTAACAAGCGTAAGATCATGATTGTCATCACAGATGGCCGCTCCTATGATGATGTACGTGCACCTGCTCTGGCAGTACACCGCTCAGGTAAGTGTTACAGCTAGTTTTAGGATCTGTGGAATTGCTGGAGAAAAGCAGGCATTAGTGAAACGTCTACAATTTTGGCTAGTGCAAAATCATCAATATTAAACACTGGGGCGTTTTTTAAATCTCACAGTCTTAAATGGTCTAGGTAAAAACTATTACTTTCGATCTTCGATCTTTTCTAACTAATTTATTTAGTTACATTTTAATTTCTCTTAATGTAAACACACTAGTATCCTAATATAACTACTTGACCATAAGCAGGCTGTTAAGGATGAGGTAATGAAAGAAGTAACTGCATCATGCAGCACATATTCATTTTAATTTACATGAACTTTATCCTTCTAAATCCATATTGGACTGCCCAAATGTAAAAAAAAAAAAAAAAAAAACTTCTGCTTGTGTGCATTTTATTGGCACACCCTTAGTTTCAAGCCAGTACCATATGAACTTTCGTAAAACCATAAAGTCTTCCTTCTATTCATATCTATATTTGTATTATAAAAAAAATTATTAGTTTTGGTTAAATTTCTAGAATACAATGGACCTTTGTGTTTTTGTTATATATTTACATACATTGACTTTGTACTTATACAATTATGAACAAAAATTTATATATTCATAAGCATGACCAAACTCTGTCAGATTAACAATAAGGAAGGTAAAAGGGAAGCCAGTAGTCAAAATATAATGATCTGGCAGTCATTTAGCATGTCATGTTTGGGAAAAAGAATATGGGGACAGTTCAACAAGACATTGAAATACAGTCCAAATATCTAGGTGAAGTCTGAGTGAAGTCATGGCCTAGCCAACACGTTCCCAAACTTAAGACTGCTACACTATAGCCCGATTTGAGTACCTGCAGTACCATTTTGACCCAGCAGGTCAAACACACACAGAGGTTTACATTCCAACCAAATAGAAGCCACACCTGACAATCTATTGAAACCAAGAACAACTAATTAAATAGGTGGAATTAAGTGTGGCTTCTGCTTGGTTGCAATGAAAACCTGCACATACACACACACACACACACACACACCAGCCCTTTCTGCCACTTGTGCCCTACCCTTTGAGACACCCTTGCCTAGTCAATCTCCTAACTTTATTTATGGAGAATTTTGATGTCCATTAACGAGACCCTCCTAAACCTTGGGTAAAGACAATTTGCCAAGAGAAATGGACCCCATTTCAACCTCAATGCTTAAGTAGGCTATTTACGTCTTACTCCATGGCGTGCATGCCAACAACAGCCTTGCAGCAAAGGTCTAATATGAATCATTTGTTGTATCATATACAGTGAAACCTTGGATTACGAGCCTAATTCGTTCCGGAAATGGGCTCGTATTCCAAAACACTCGTAAACCAAATTAAATTTTCTCATAATAAATAATGGAAACTCAAATTATTCGTCCCACAGCCCAAAAAAATAAATACATAAAAATAATTAACACAAAATATAAAGTAAAAATAAAACAAATTAACCTGCAC
>JAOVVB010000034.1:6901426-6924451 GCA_028570985.1 Heterobranchus longifilis | reverse complement strand
GTAAATGGTCATGAAAATAAAGAAAACACATTGAATGAGTGCAGGTGTGTCCAAACTTTTGGCCTGTACTGTATATAAATGTCAATACCATCAGATGCGTGTCAACAGCGTCAGGTAGGAATTTTTGGTGGTAATCGACTTATTTCATATAAGTCAATTTTCCTACAATAATGTATTTCTAATGAAAATAAATTTCTCAACATTAAAGAAAATTTACTAACAGGGTTACTACTTTACTGGTTTTGGTTAAAAAGCAAGGATTTATTTATTTTTTTGTAATAACTTAGAGGAAACCAGGTTTTTATCCCAATTAAATGCTAAGTCTGCATTGAATTTTCAAATAACTATATGACAGTTACAAAAAAAATGGATTATTAAACAAAACTTATGTTTTCAGAAAATAAATATAATTTTATCTTTTAATGCTTGACAGTGTTGACAAAAATCCTGTAATACACTAAAAAGGTTGTCACTTTTACAAAAATGTTACAACTGGGAGGTTATGTATTAAGTTTTTAGAAATACTTAAAAACTTTTTATTTATTATTTTTATCTATTTATGTTTTGTCCCAGTTTTCAAGAATGGCTCCTGTGACAAACCCAAATCATCACTGTTGCAAAAAGCTGCATCTTCACTTTTACGAAAAAAGTTTCTTTTATCAGTCACAAAATATATGCCATTTTTGTTCAAACCGTATGTTTTAATGACCTCCGTGTCATTCAGCACAACCAAAACGTCTCTCCTCCACCACGCCTCAGCCTAAACGCAATTTCCTCAAAAACTCCTAAACCAGTTTGGACATTTCCAGAGCTGTAAGAAATTTTACTGGAGTTGAGTGTGATTTCTTATTCTAAGAATGTTAATGAATTGCTGTTACTCCTACTCCTAAGAGTAGGACCACAATTACTCTGGAATTTATGGCCATTTAGGACCGAGGACTGTATGGGAGACGTTGCTGTTGCTGTAATGTGCATGTGGTGTTTATGGGTGATTGTGTGTACAGTTCCCACAGACAGATTCAAGGTGCTTCCGCAAATCTGTTGATTTGCAAAGATCAGGGGTTCCACTCGCTGAATATTCACAGGAACGACTGCAGTGACCTCCGAGCCACCTCGGTCGGGATCATCATTCATGGACGTACAGCCTTTTCTAAAGTGTTTGCACCATTAAGATGTTTTACTGCGGCTAAGAGTCTAATCACCATATTTTGCTTGAAGTCTTCTGTAAATTTCAATCGGTTTAAATGGCAATAAATTATTATTATTATTATTATTATTATTATTATTATTATTGTTGTTGCTTGGTGCCCCGAGATAACCTGGTTGTCCAGCCGTGGTGTGATCCCAGTATAGGCTCTGCATTCACTCCCACCTTAACCAAGATAAAGTGGTTACTGAAGAAATAATTGTCTGGTACCCACTAAAAACATCATTATTTCATGTTTCAATATCCAGGTCTTTTAGTGTAGACTTTAAATTCACCATAATGGTATGCAAGATTATTGTATTTTCAAACTATGCCGCATAGTGTCATTATAGATAAAGTTTTCTGCGACAGTCTTCCTAACCTTTTTTCCCTCTTTATGGACTTTTAACTTTAAAGAGAATCCTTGCTCTGGAGACAATAAGAGAGAAAAACGCACAGAAGATCCTGGAAAGAGATCAAGAAATCATCAATCTTTGGCACCTGCTTCGGTCAGACAGGGATGAGGTTGTGCTCGGCCTTTATGGTGAACTCAAGCAGATGAAAGCAGACGCTGAGAAGAGAGAGAAGCTTTTTCAGTCTCTCACACAGGAGACAGAGGAGATGAAGAAGAGACTGGAAGCTTCCTCTGCTAAATGCCAGGCTTTAGAAAATACAAGCCCGGTAGGTCTAACACACACGTGCCCTGCATCTGAATACCGTTTTCAACAAACACGTTTGTGTTTCCGAAAACATTTCACAGCTGGCACTCAAGATGGCAGCAACCCATAAAGAAAATGCTATGTATTTCATACTGTATATGATATGTGAATATTTATGTGAGTATTGTTATAAATAAATGTGAAGTGATACACAGCCATTGCACAGGCTTTGGACATAGCTAATGCAACAAATATGGAATGCCTTACAAAAAAAGAATCAACTGGTGTACGTACAACCAGACACTGATATGTGGTGAATAGGACTTGAAATGGCTGAGATATAGGACCATGCCACAAGATGCAAACTGCAAGTCAGAATCCGAAGGCCACAAAGAAATACAGTAAAGAGATGGGTTACAAAAGTTCTCTAGTCAAATTCACCCGGGATTAAAGTGATGGAAACAGTTTGGTGAAGGTTCAATGGCTGTGAAAGTCAGGTGTCCAGGTGTCGTTCTAAAAGATTGAAGTGGAATGTCTTCAGCCTTAGGTGTATATAAATGCCTGGAAACATCTATACAGTATTTAATTAGGGCCCAAGCACTATGTCAACCGCCCTATGTCGTCATAGTTTGTGAGAGCCCCTTTTTATCCCCTAAAATCCAGGGCCTTTGGGGGTCTTAACATGCTCAAAAAACTCATGAAAATCAGCAGACTCTGCTGCCGTTCAAATGAGAGTTTGAGCACCGGGTGTGTTACGGGGCCCTCACAGGAGATTTTCCTGCATAGCTCACACACACTTGCATGTATGCACACAGAACCTGGTACACATTTAGAGCTCATTGAGCTGAACAACTTTCATGTGGCACGTCATGGGCTCTAAGTCAGTTATTTTTGCATAACACACCCAATGGATTTTGACGTACTCCTCCTAGGGGATTTATATGATCACCACGAAACCGGGCCTACATGACCTCAAGACACTGAGGATGCAAAGTTTTGAAGAGATCTTTGATATCTCAAACAGGTCAGCTATGACAATGCCGTAAAACTAATGCCGAAAAAGGGCAAATAACTTGACATTATATTGAGTGACATCGTAGTGTGATGCTTTTTTTCCAGCATCTGGGGCTTTTTGGATTCCTAAACATAAAATTATAAAATGAAATGTCATAATGGTATTGGTATGTCCCCTTTAAATGCACGTGCCCAGTGTGCCCACTGTCACAGGGTGCTTGTGCCCGCTTACCGTTGCTTGCAACTATACTTGTTTGTTTTTGTTGTTGTTGCAAAAAGTCCATTATTGTTAATAGAATCGATGCATTTGATAAGACTTTGTCTTTTCTTTGTGGACAGGCTGGCACTGCAGATGTCCATGATGCCACCAGAGACTTCACATTGATCCAGGAACAGCTGAAAGACGTGAGTGCGATGTCATGCTCCGAAGGTGGTTTCTCACCAGTTTCATCTCTAGCAGTTTAATCGTCCCCACCTGTCACATTACAATGTCGCAACAAACTCTTACGACATGATCTCGGGACATCTTTGTTCTAAAATGAGATTCATTTTATTGCCTTCTTTCTGTTTGCTTTTGAAAAGGCCTTGAAGAAGAACCAGCAGTGGCTTGTGTATGACCAGCAGAGAGAGGCTTATGTGAAGGCGCTGCTGGCGGAAAAGTGCCGTCTGGAGCAGGAGCTACAGCAGGCCAAGAATGCTGTACGACAGAGAGAAAGAAACTGATTCAGAAATGTGATCATGAGGACTGTAATAGTCATAGAACCCCTATTAATCTGTGATTTATTATACAGTATAATACAAAAGCTCTTTGTTACAAATAGTCAACCAAGGACAGCTTAATGTTCAATTAGCAGCTAGTAAAAAAAGTCCCCAATAAATATTAAAAATTTTACTGACACTTCAGAATCCTTTACACCTAATCAACAAATACAGAACAGCCCTCGTACTTGTATATTATATCTAAGCATATTATGTTCACACTTTTTTTTTTTTTTTTAACACCTTCCCTCAAAGCCACATCCAGATTAGCTTGGATATAAAATGAGCTTGAAGCTGCAGATGAATTATGACGAATAAATTAAATAATAAATTCTGGATTGACATAGCTATGGTCCATTAATGAAACAGCGCTACAGGCGCTGACCGCTGTGGGCGTTCAAGTCAAACCGGGAATTATTATTCTGTGCATGTCCTTAGGTTTGTTAACATGGCATTGAGTAAACAATGTAAAATTTTCCTAGGTGTGAATATGTAAGTGTGTCTGCATGTGTACTATATGTGTGCATGGTGCCCTGATGGATTTGGGTTTCTTCCAGGGTGCATCGGTGCGTCTAGAGTTCCTGGACTAGGCTCTGGATCAGGATAAAATAGTTTCGATAAAATGGATGAAAAAAGGAAGATAAAAAAATTTCCCATAATCACATTAAGTTTGTAAAGGTTATCGAAAGGTAAACCAAAAATTTCCTTTAATCTACATAGTAAAAAATATTGCGCATGGGCTGTACTACCTCTGGGTTCACTATCCGTGTCAAAATAGTTAAAGAAAACCTATTTTAAAAATTACTTTCACACAGAATTCATATTACATTGGAGTCATTTAACCAAGATAACTTTAGAGTCTGAAGATAACTAGGAGGCTAACATACAGTGTTATCTACTCTGTCATCTAAAATATCTTAAAGGAGCAAACATCTGATGGTTAGGTACAGGTGGGGTCAACAATTAAATTTTATTTTATTTTATTTGTTTTACTCCTTTAGGCTACGCCAATTATCATCCATGTTTACAAAGCTCCGCCCCCAGTACCTTCAGTAAAGTTTAGCTAGAGTTAGCAAATTCACCTGTCATAAGGATTAGCTTTGTGGGCACTGGTGGCTCAGTGGTAGGTGTTTCGCCTGCCATGCGGAAGGCCTGGGTTCGATTCCCAGCCAGTGCTCAAATCCCCCAGCCACCGGAGGCAGTGCCGGTCCCAAGCCTGGATAAAATGGAAGGGTTGCGTCAGGAAGGGCATCCGGCGTAAAACCTGTGCCAAGTTGTAGTGCGGACTAGATATTCCACTATGGCGACCCCTTGCCGGGAGCAGCCGAAAGACCAACAACAACATGAGGATTAGCTTTGTCATCATAAGACACTGTGTAGCTCTTTTAAAACAACAAGCAACCTAAATCAATGCATTACATTGTACCCAGCAAGCAGTTATAGTTGTTTTATCCTTAATAGTGTTATCACCTTATAGCGATACAAAGGATATCTGCTTGTTAGAGTCATGGAGCTTTGTATAAGGCCTGGCATTTTAGCATTTACTAGCTTTGCCACTCAGTCATTTAAGCAGTTAAATCCAAAATGTAATTCGATTTTGCACATCCTGATTGACAACATTACAGCAGTTAGAATCTGGAATCGAGTGTGCTACAGTAGGTGGCTTCTGTTAGCATTTAGCCTTCACCCACTCAATGTAGTGAATGGGAGTTGCAAGTGTCTACAGTATAAAATGATAACCTAGAGACCCATCCAAGTTGTTCCACTTTGCATTGAAATACATTTGCAATTTTGCAAAAGTTTTAATTGTTCTTACTCAGATAATATACTTGTGCTAAGGCCATGGCTTAAACCTTTTTAAAAGAAAATAATGTTATGTATGTGGCGGCACGGTGGCTTAGCATTTAGCACGCCTTGCATATCCAGGGTCCGGGTTCGATTCCCACCCCTTTGGAGTTTGCATGTCCTCCTTGCGCTCGGTGAGTTTCCTCCAGGTACTCTGGTTTCCTCCCACAGTCCAAAGACATGCAGAATAGGCTGACTGGATTTCCCAAAATTGCCCGCAGTGTGTGAATGAGTGTGTGTGTGCGCCCTCCAATTGATTGGCACTCCATCAAGGGTGTACCCTGCCTTGTGCCCTATGGTTTCCTGGGATAGGATGTCACCGTGTATACAGGATCAAGTGGTATAGACAGTGAGTGAGTGTTATGTATGTTTTCTGGCTAATTTGTGCACATTTATTTAGTGGTACCAGACAGGCCTTTCGGATATTAAAAACCTGAAAGCAGCATTGTCCATTTTAATGCTCAATACTGTATACCGTTAAGTTTGAGCCATACTATGAGTCAACTTCACTGGACTTGTCTCAGGCAGTTCAACAAAGCAGTCAGTTATGACCAACAAGACAAAACAGAGACAATACAGACTTAAACCAGAGCATCACATCTGCCACGTCTGTGTGAACGTCTGCAACAGATAACAGACGATCACAACAAGAACAGATGGGGAACCCCTCAAGCTACTGAGTCTGATGAGTTGAACAACTTCTGTGTTATGTATTTTATGTTAGCTGACATGCCAAATTTACTATGTGGGCTCTGCTAGCAGTAGCCATTGCTGAGTCCATGGTGCCCCATCTTCATCTTACTTCTTCCTCAACTATGGGAACAAACATAAAAGATTATATTGTTTGGATTTCTACCAATGTTGGTCTTGCTACTGCAAAATGTTATTTGTCTTGTCAAGGAAGCAGGTGTGTGTGGGACTGGGGACATTCAATTACCCTATTATTTTATGTATAAAGAGAAGGAACCCATAAAAACTGTTTTAATCCATTCATTCATTATTTAATTCTGATCAGGGTTGACAGAAGTTTGTTCTTTTGTTCACCCTCAGATTTAAGTGTCTGCCAAGGACCTTGAAGATAAGAAGCATGATAAGCAGCATCTTAAAAAATTAAACTTCACTACAATTTAATTTTTAAAACAGATAAAAATGTACAGTACTATGGCTTAATTGTTTGGTTTTTAGCATATTTGTCACACTTGAATGATTAAGATAATTAAAAAGAAAATTATATAACACAAAGATAATCCGAGTAAATACAAAGTGCAGGTTTTAAATGATGATTTGGTTTATTCAGAGAATTCCCCCCTCTCTACATCAGAAATTAACTGGGAAGCTGAGTTAAATTTTACCTGCCACGCCCAGGTCTGATTACTACCAGACCCGTTGAATCAAGAAATCACTTAAATAGAACCTTTCTGACAAAGTTAGGCATGTTAAAAGAAAAAAAGAACACGATCTAAAGAAATTCAAGAACAGATAAGAAACAAATTAATTGCCATGTATCAGCCTGTGCCTGCTTACAAAGCCATTTCTATTTCAATTCAATTCAATTTTAATTATATACATGTAGCGCTTTTAACACTTGTCATTGTCGCCAAGCAGATTTACAGAATTAGAAGAAAATTATGGAAATATGTATGAAATATGTGAGAAATATTGTCTATTGTCCAGACATTTGAGGCTTTGAGACTCACAGTCTTTGCGAATCACAGTGAGAGCCATTATCCACAAATGGAGAAAACATGGAACAGTGGTGAACCTTCCAAGGAGTGGCCAGCCTGCTAAATATTCTGTGGACTGATGAGACAAAAGTTTAACTTTTTAACTGATGTTATGTAAATGAGTAGTAAATCAATTCTTTTGGACAACAGAAAAGGACCTGGTACAAATAAATTCATTATTATTGATGTCTTCACTTCAAGCCATCTCAGGTAGAACAGCATGTCCCAAAAAGCATTACCCAAGAAACACAGGACCCTTTGCAAATTCTCAACAATACATTGATGATTTAAGATGAACATGGATGTCTGATAAGCCTTGCTGGATGCTGGAACCTAGAACCAGTGATCTCAGTTGTTTAGGGATGACATCATGTCGTCAACATGAAAACTTACGTACACTACCTGTAGTATGTTCAAGACCACAAAAACTGAACTGTGTAGAGTTTCGTAGATTGTTGGAAAAGGGGATTTTTATTTATTTATTTATTTATTTATAGTCAATAGAAGGAGCTCCACACCTCCAGGATACATTTCCAAAAGCAATAAATGCAGGTAATACTGATCTTCCACATATCTGTGCTTGGATATTATTACAGCTCCTAGGGACAAAGTTGTGAAATCATCAGCACAGCTCTTATTATTGTTGTGCAGTGCTTTATTAAACTCCCTCAGATGAATGGTTCTTATAATCTGTTGCCAAGTGGGGCCTGTTATTAAAAATTGTCTCTTGTTCCCCAAATCAGCCCTTAGTTCACCACCAGCACCAGAACACTGTCAGTAAAAACGTGGTTTCAGTAGCTTACCTGTCATGGCAATGACATCTTTTAAATTCCTTAAAGGGATCATTTTATTGACTCACTCACTCGTCTCTAATGCTTTATCCTGTATTCAGGGTCTGGAGTCTATCCCAGGAGACTTAGGGCCACGAGGCGGGGTACACCCTGGACAGGGTGCCAATTCATCGCAGGGCACACACACATAAAGTACAGACACTCACTCACACGGGCAATTTTGGAACACCAATTAGCCTAATCTGCGGATCTTTGGACTGTGGAAAAAAGCCGGAGTACCCGGAGGAAGCCCTCCAAGCACAGGGAGAACATGCAAACTCCATACACATAGAGGCGGGAATCGAACCTGGCCGGGAATCAAACCTTGGAGTTTCAAGGTGACAGTGCTAACCATTACACCACTGTGCCACCCATTTTATTTACAATAAAAATTAAATATGCCTAAATGCGCTTCTTGGCGGCACGGTGGCTTAGTGGTTAGCAGTGTCGCCTTGCACCTCCAGGGTCTAGGTTCGATTTCCGGCCAGGGTTGATTCCCGTCTCCGTGTGCATGGAGTTTGCATGTTCTCGCTGTGCTTGGTGGGTTTCCTCCGGGTACTCCGGTTTCCTCCCACAGTCCAAAGACATGCAGATTAGTCTACTTGGCAAAATTCTCCCTAAAATTCTCTGTAGCATGTGTGTGTGAGTGAGTGAGTGTACTGTATGTGTGTGTGCCCTGCGATGGATTGGCACCCTGTCCAGGGTGTACCCCGCCTCAAGGCCAAAGTCTCCTGGGATCGGCTCCAGAATAAAGGATAAAGCGGTATAGATGATAAGTGAGAGTGCGCTTCTTAAAAACTTGTACAGTATTAAAGAAACACACAACATCCAGTGGTGAAAACAGTGAAAACGTTCCTGATAATGTAAAATATATCAATAACTTTATGGATTTTATGTGCAAATATTATGCACGAACTGAATGAAAAAAAAAAAACGAACATGGCTGTATTTACCCAACAGGGAAAGTATTACTGTAATCGCTTTTTAAATTGTTGTCAAGGAGGTTTTTCATGATGCCACAGAAGATTATTAGTGAAGATTTAAAAATCTCAAATTTTCCAGATAGAGTGAGTTACTGTATTGACAGAAAATATACAAAAGTTTTGATTCCACCAACTATCCTGGAAAGTTCCCAAAATGCAGCCTTTAATAGAGTATAAAGAGACTAGTTTATAGGGTTCAGGGCAGTACAGTTTTATATGAGAGCAAACAGCTGCAGGAAAAGGGAAGTCATAACTGTTGTAGCAGGCAGGGTTAAACTAAATTCACAGAAGATCGCAGTTCTGGTCACAGTGCATGTCTTGCTGATAGAATCTACAGTACATCCCATCCCCATGTGCAGAACTTCTCCTACTTCTCCTTCTTCTCCGAGCTCCAACATTCACACTGGTCCATGCCAGTAATTGAAACCATGGTTCTACTGATCCTGTTTTTAATCTCTGTGGTTGGCAACCTTGGTGCACTTATACTGGTCATCCAAGAGAGGCGACAAGCTACTGTAATAACAGCATTTTAACCATGAACACTTTCCTCGCGGACCTTTTGTTTGCCAGCACCGTTCCCTTTGTCATCGGCGTGAGGTGGACCAAAAGGCTTAGAAGCTGGGAATTGCTGCCTGCCACTTGGTCATTTACTTGGTCAGCGTGAGCGGCATCGTTATCATCACAACGCTGGCTGCCATCAGTATCGAAAGACTGCTTGCAATCTTAAAGATGGAGACTACACCCAGCCTGAATCCCAGATGGACACATGGAGTGCTGCCTTTTATCTGGCTCTTCTCTGCTATTGCAATGCTGCCGCTGTCTCTGTTCGCCACGGTGATACCAGCCATCTCCCCTCAACAGGTGGTTATGCTGGTTTGTACTTTTTATTGTAGTCAACTACCAAGATTTGAGGGTCCATTATAGCTCTGTGTCGTTGTTCACAGGAACGTACAGTATGTGCTCTCATATGGCCACATTTCGCACTAGGATTCCTGGTACCGGGTTGTAGCATGGTAATCAGTTACACCAAAATCTTAAAGGTAAAAGATATTTAATGATGGGCTCCAGATATGGCAAAGACTTCTTATACTGTATGTAAATTAAATGTGTCAGATACAGACAGAGAGAGGAAGCATGGAAATCGCAGTCAACTATAGACTACAAGTGTTGTTTTATATAATCATTGCGGAGAACAGCAAAAAAGACTGTAGGCTATTATTTTAGCAGTGAATCATTTATCTTATCTGAAGTGGGAACAGATGGTGTCATCAACACTGGGTTGCAAATCCTAAGGTGATAAGAATGATGTGTATAATATTAATATTAATATTAATATTAATATTAATATTCATATAATAATAATAATAATAATAATAATAATAATAATAATAATAATAATGTGACACTGAATAATTTTTTTCACAATGCTGAACACAGATCAAGCGGCGTTCCAAAAGGAGACTTCACACAACCTCTTCACAAAGACAAGCATAGACGGGTGCGGTGTCCAAACAGGACTACACTCGTTCTCCTCATGATCTCCTTCTTCATCATGTGGAGTCCCATTTTTATCTTCACCTTTCTCGTCCTTTTACACAACTTCCAAGTCCATCTTCCCATAACCTCCTCAATGTTTGTCTGGGTGCTGACCTTCACCATGGCTAACTCAGCATGTAACCTTGTACTCTACAGCTTCTGCCAGCTGAGGCATGAATGGCCAAGTCTTTGCTGTGCCATAGCATTACAAGGTTCGATCTCATGAGATTTTTCTGCACATCTGTCTCCAGAAAGGCGTGCTTCAGATTATGTTGAAGTGTTCACAATTTACAACCCGAATTCCACAAAAATTGTAAAAATTTAAATACAATGAAAAACTAAAAGACCTTCGAATCACATGAGCCCAGGAATACTTCCAGAAACCAAAGTCGGGAAACCATATGTGAGACGAGTCCAAATTTGACATTCTAGCTGGAAATCATGGACACCATGTCCTCCATGCTGAAGAGGAGGGAGACCTTCTAGCATGTTATCAGAGTTGCTGGCTTTGATGATATGAGGGGGCATAAGTGCATACGGTATGGGCAGCTTGCATGTTTTGGAAGGCATTATGAATGCTGAAAGGTATGTAAAGGTTTTAGAGCAACATATGCTTCAGGGAAGGCCTTGTGTATTTCAGCAGGACGATGCAAAACCACGTACTGCAGCTATTACAACAGCATGGCTTTGTAGCAGAAGAGTCTGGGTGCTGATTTGGCCTCCCTGCAGTCCAGATCTTTCACCTGTAGAGAACATTTGGCACATCATTAAACAAAAAACATGAACGTTTCAGCAGCTGGAAACCTATATCATGTGAGAATAGGACCAAATTCCAACACCAAAACTGCAGAAACTCGAGGCCAGATGTCTTGAGCTGCTACACCATGCCCCTGTCCCAACTTTTTTTTTAGACCCGTAGCAGGCATCAAATTCGAAATAAACTCATTTTGTGCATAAAATTGTAATTTTTTAAAAAAAACATTTGTTATGTTCTTTATGTTCTATTGTGGATAAAATATTGGCTTATGTGATTTGAAAGTCTCTTAGTTGTCATTTTATTCAAATAAAAAAAAAAATCAAAACTTTTCCAAAATTCAGGTTGTAACTTGTTATGAGGAGCTAATTTATTAGGGGGTTCGTTTGTCCGGGGTGAAATGAATCTTGTACACTGTGAGCAGTTTTATTTCTCTCTCTCTCTGTGATTAATACAAATAAAATAATAGACCTCATAAGGTCTGAAGCATTTGCCAAGATTAAAATGACAGGTATGGATTTTGGGGTTTAGAATATCTCAGAGATATTTCCGCTCCTGGTAATGTATCCATTAATCTACTTGCTTGTAATTTCCTAATTCAATAAATTATCTCATTAGCTTTGCCTGTAATACAGTAGGTAATAGTTTATAGCACACAGTTTTAGTTTACTTTAGAGATTGATTGATGTGCTCGGAAAGGTCAGTGACAGTCTAGGAGAAGCATCATGTACACTACATGGCCATAGGTTTGTGCACCCTTGATCATCACACCACTAAAAAGCTCATACTGTATGTATTGCAGCATGACAGTGCTCAGGTAGAGTCCGTGTGAAAACATGGTTGGCCAATATCAGTGGCCTTGGCACAGAGCCCCTGACTCAAACCCATTGATCACTCATCACTGACATGAGTGCCTGGTCTCACTGATGCTTTGTTGTAATGTTATAGATACAGTGTATATGATTTTATGTTTTAAACTTTTAGAAAAACAGAATCGCAGTCTAGTGTTTAAAATCACAGTGCATTATATTTATTGGGGCTTTAAAATGATTCATGTTATTTTCCTTTGATCATAGTTACAGTGCAGTCATATGGTCTCTATTGACTATTGTAAATTAACTTCATACTAAATTGCCAACTTCTCCCTCCTCCTTCTCCTCGGTCCTGAACAGCCACTTGTGTGAACACACACCTACTAATGCTATCAACTGACCCACTGCCCACGGCTCACAGCTCAGAAGTTAGAAATCTGCCTCCTGAGGCTACACACCCCATAACTAGCATAGATGTGGCTCTTTGATCATAGTGCGGAATAACAGACAGGCAACCAAAGCTGAGATTTATTAAAGAGCAGTGAGAGGAATTACATCGTTTTAAAAAAACTATCACTAAATCCACGTAGACTCAACGAACATACGGGAAGAGGTTCTCTCGTCTGGTGAAACCCAAATGGAAATTGTTTGGCCTGTGAAGAAACGCTAAGCAGGTCATCATGCTGAGAATATCATTCCCATTATGAAAGTGTGTTGGA
The DNA here is from genome assembly GCA_028570985.1 of Heterobranchus longifilis. Classification (NCBI taxonomy): domain Eukaryota; kingdom Metazoa; phylum Chordata; class Actinopteri; order Siluriformes; family Clariidae; genus Heterobranchus; species Heterobranchus longifilis. The sequence goes on along the minus strand of JAOVVB010000034.1, from coordinate 6,911,630 downwards.
GGTGTGTAGTGCTGTATTGTGGAAATGTTTTTTATTTAGAAGAGCCTGGGAAACTGAAAGGACGGAAGAAAGGAGCCAAATAAAATACATGGCAACCCTTGGAAAAATAACAAGTTATGCTTGTGTGCATTGGAATTAAAGCTAACATCTCAATCTAATTTATAAGCTGGGGTAAGACTTAAAAATTTCAGTCTGTATACAATCTGACAGAGCGTGAGCAATTTGGCCCAGAAGAATGGACGACTTCATGAACCAGATGTAAAAAAAAAAAAAAAAAAGATAAAGATATCCAAGAAAAGCTGCAGCTCTAATTTGTTATAAATTATTAATATTAATTAATATTAATGCAGACATCATTTATTAATTAATTAACCCTCATCACAAATAAAAGCAAAAATACTGCAATTTATGCATGGAAAAAAATTGCCGTGCCTCTTCTCAGTCCATCACAATACATAAAAATCAAACAGATGCAGGTTTTTCGTTTCCTTGATGCAAGGCTCAGATGAAACAAGGAGCAAGTTGACACCCATGGTTTTATGAGAAAATAAACACACCAACATGTGTTACTGTTATTTTTTCCTTCCTTTCAAAGGCTTTTCTCATTTGCAAAGTTGGTCCATCTGAGGTCCCCAGAAACTAATAGCCAGGCTTTGTGTATTTTGGTTGTAAATGGTCTGTAAAACTACTTTTGTGACAAAGATATTTAATTAAAACTGCCTTTAAAAAGTATTTTACCCCCCCCCCCCCCCAGACACATTTTCCTATTTTGTTTTTAGAGTGCTACTGTAAATGCCAACTTCAGTTAACAATTTACGGTTCTAAATTGAAAGCAGGGATGGTGGTAGGCTCTAGATGGGCTCCATATGAAAGCAAAGCTTTTATGACTTTTGGGAAAACATTATAATGGTTGGGTGTTTAAAATGTCAATGGGGTACATTTATTTGGGCTTTCAAATGATGACAGTTATTTCACTAATAACTCTAATAACTTCATAGTGAATTACCAGTCTATTTGGCCCTGAACAGGCACTTGTGTGAACACATCTACTACTGCTAGCAACAGATCCAGGAATCTTGAAATTAGAATCTTGAAGAATCCTTCAGAAGTGCCCGAAAGATCACAAAGTTGCTGAGAATATCAATGAATGATCTTCTCCAAATTTTTTACATATGTGTAGAGTCTCTGACTGTAAAGACAAATATTATAATGAGCTGAATTTTTCAGTTACTGTCAGCAATGCCTGAAAACAGCATGCTTCCACATCTGCAATACTGTGAAGAAGCGCTTTTAACAATTGTTAAAAGCGCTATATAAATAAAATTGAATTGAATTGAATTGAGTATTATCTCTCATTGTTCCTGCACAGTTAATCACTGTTTACCAATCCTTACTGATCCATGTTTCTGCAGAATTTCCTTTCACACACCATCTCATCTGGCGAAACATCTTTTTGTCCGCAATCTGTTTCTTGGAAGTATGTGACGGGGGGTAGTAAAGATTTCCACTTAAGCAATACCAGTCGTCTGGCTAGTAAATTAGCAAAGGCTATAAATGTTTACAAACAATGTGCGTCATGGCGTTAGGTTCAAGAAGATTTCTAGTAACGTGTGACGATGACCTAAAGATTTCCCCCAAAAGCATTTTAATGCAGAACAAGCACTTACTGGCACACTTATGCCTGGCACATGTTGGGTTCACATCCTTATAGATCTTAGCAAGCCTAACTTTTAAGTTGGGGTTTGGGCATCGGGTGGGAATTGTACCCGGGCCTTTACGCAACTGTTTGAAGGATGCAAAAATATTATCAGTGTATAGATCTTTCAATGATTTAAGGTCTCAGTTGGACCAGACAGTAAAGACCCTATCCAGCAGAGATGGAGGGAAAACATGATTGGCCATTATTGAGATGCATATAGAATATGATAACGGTCTATAAGAAGCAGCCTTCATTTTAAGCAAGGTAGGGGGGAATGATATGAGTCAGTCCATAGCCAAAACTGTGTTCTTCTTGGCAGCCCAATAGTCGGACCTTGGATTAGGGAGAGGTATTCCCGCTAGTGCCTTTGGTCTCTGCAGAAATTTTTGCATATTCTTGGAGGTTTTTTTTTTTGTTTCAAATCAAGTTTTCTGAAAAAAATATTCGGGGGAAGGAAGGTGGGGACACAACAAAATAAGTCTAATAATTTGTTAGGAGGGTGTTCATCTTGATAGTATTAAATCAGGGTAGTTAGAGAAAAATTCAACATTGACCAATTTCAAAGACCTCTCATACAGTATGCGGGTCAAGGGGGTATATTAGCCTTGTTAAGGTCCCTAAATTTCATGGTTACTTGGGCACCTAGGCAAGTAAAGCCATGTTTTGCAGTTTGAATGGAAGGTTAAGTAGTGGCTATTTCAGATGCTTTTTTCAGATGAAGTGGTTTGCTTTTATTCTAATTCAGTTTATAACCAGAAATAGCACTAAATTATTGAAGAATAGAGAGTGTTGCAGGGATAGACTCTTAAAAAAAGTAGAAATGTACAGATAGAGGTCATCCGCATATAGAGAAACTCTGTGTCCGCAGCTGAGAATGCCTGCAATACTGCAGTCCTGACGAAGAGTGATGGAGAGGGGCTCAATTGCTAATGCAAACAGAAGTGGGGACAGAAGGGACAGCCTGGGCAAGTTGAGCTGTTACGGGGTAAATAGGCTGATGGAGTATTACTAGTCCTCAATTAAAGCCAAGGGGAAAGAATACAGTAATTTCTCCATTGAAATAAAGTTTTTTTTACCAAAGCCAAATTGTATCTCAAAGAGATAGGCCAACTCCACATGATCAAGGGTCTTTTCGGCATGTTATAGAGAGATATTACAGGTTGTGGGACAGAGGCTGTAGGCAGATAGTAGTTTATGTTAAAAAAAATGTTTAGTTTAAAAAAAGGGTGGATCATCCTAATAAATCCAGTTTCTCTCTAAATTTTAACCAACTAATCAGATGATAAGACGGGCTGGCAAGGGAGTGCTTGTTCTTTTGTAGGATAAGGGAGTCAGAAGCCTGATTAAGTGATGGGGGGGTGACAAAATAATTAAATGGATCATTGAACAAAATGTCTATCAAGCAGAGACTAATTTATGTTGGGATTTACTGTCTACCATCTAGCCCTAGACATTTATTGATTTGCATAGACGTCATAGCAGGGAAAAGGTCAGTTAATGGCTTGTCAAATACCTCAACCATCTCAAGATGAACTATAGTGTGGAGAAAAAAATTACCAAAATCCTGTGTGTCTGAGTTCATTTAAGATGTCGGTAAAGAATATAATTGTTTCCAGCTCTATCGTAATACCAGAGGGTGTTTAAACACCAGAGGGTGTTGAAGGATTTCATGGAAAGCACTGGTCTACCGCAATGGTTGTGCCAATAATCTGCCAGCCTTGTTGCAGTGTTCATAGTAATTACTTTGTGCTTTCATGAGTAAATCAACAGCCTGGTCTGCAGTCATGGTGTTAAATTATGACTGGAGTGAAAGGTGTTCTTTAAATAATCCTCCCAGGATTAGGTCCCAGGTTCAAACCCCACAACCACCGAGTTGCCACTGTTTGGCCCTTGAGCCAGAGCTTATCCCTCAATTGCTTAGATGTGAGATAAAAATGTAAGTCACTCTGGATAAGGGTGTCTGCCAAATGCCTGGACTTAGAACTGTAGTCTAGTAAGAGCATGAACCAAGAGGAGGGAAGAATTCTGCTATCGATCAGAAAATAATCGATTAGAGTAAATGTGTTGTGCACATGACAAAAAAAGGAGTACGCTTCACCAATCGGGTTAAGGATCTGATAATGCAAACTCTTCCATGAACGCTTTAATTGTTTTAGCAGATCTTGAGGGAACAGCATATATTTTAAAGGATCGGTCTAGATCTGGGCCAACAATTAAAGTCACCTTCTAGCATAAGTGAGTGTGAGAACATATCAGAAATGCTAGAAACAAAGGTGTTGCATCATCCCAGTCAGGAGCATATACATTTACTAAAAGGGCTAGGGTTTCATATATTCTACCACTAACAGTGAAATTACTGCAAACACTACTGTATATTCACTCTGATAAAGGAAAAACTCTTCCCTCTAGGTGAACTCGGGTTGTCTGACTCAACTCGGATTAGAACCCGAGAAGCAACAATCAGATATCTTCCTCACACAATGCACATGAAAATGTCTACTTTGTATCAAAGAAATAAAGTAATTAAATAACATTGTATATAATCAACATAATCTGTGCAACATGTTAAAAAAAAAATGAACACGTCTCTGGTTCTCTTATTGCAGACGCCAAGGAATGCAACGTGATTTACTTTTCTACCAGATTAGTATCATTTCAGGCACAATTTTAGATTACAGCCCACAGTTCTAGTAAACAGACTCAAACCCTTTCTATTTTTGCGCACTTTACAGAGTGTTGCCTGCAGTCAGAAACACGTCTTGCATGAACTGTGTACTGGGCCAGAACATTTAAGGCAGATAACATTTAACTACAGATCTAAAGCCGGAAAAAGAAGGGGGAAAAAAACCAGACAGAACATCCAACAATTTTCAAATCCTTTTGAAAAACAGAAACAGGCAGCTCTTTGTTTCTAAAACCTATAGAGTTTATATGATGTGCAGTATAGTGTGTGACAATAAAAATAAAAATAGTATTCCCCCTTCTAAAATAATTATGGCTTTGAGAAAAAAAAATGTGTATAGATGTGTAATTTTGTTTTTCTTTTTTAGGGTTTGGGTGCTAAATCACACAGAGTGGTACGTTTTCTACTTACTATTATTATTATTTTATTCTTTTTCACACAACGCCAGCTAGGTTTGGGCGGATCGTTTTTCCCTTAATAAATTAAATAATCATTTAAACTCCTTATTTTGTATTTCCTTTGGTTATCTTATAATAATAATAATAATAATAATAATAATAATAATAATAATAATAATATTAAAGCTATCTTGCACAGTATGCGATGTAACACAAAATGGAATGTGAGTGCTTGTTTTCCATTTTTCCATTTTTGGTACGAGCAAAGACATATTGATGTGTGCGCATGTCGTTCCAGAGGACAGCTGTGTCCACAATAGAGTCAGGTAAAAGTCACTTGTAATTATGAATGTGAACCATCATGACATGCAGATTCGATCCGACCAAGAAATCACAGTTGAACAATGGAATGTCGCCTTGGTTTTATGGTGGATGAATGGACGATACACAGATGCTTTTTCATTTAGCACGGCATAAATAGGAATTGTGTGGTCCTCAACAAGTAGACAAAACAGACACATAATCTCAGGCAGCATCAAAAAAACTCATCAGATTTTTAAAGGTTTAACATTTAGAAACAAAGTGGAAAAAACATACACCTTATAATCAGTAACCACAACGTACAGTAGCGAAAATACCATAAGGTTCTCACAATAAGACATCATTTTGGAGAAACTCTAACCATCTATTTACAGCATTGCTTTGGTTTAATAATATTTACAGGCATTCATTACAGTATGCACAACTACCTTAAGATGACACCACAGCATCTCAACAGGGTTGAGATTTGGACATTGACTTTCCAAATCCATGGTCATTCCATCACCGTGTTTTGCTTCTCCTTTAGCTATTTAGATGTTGATTTGTTTGTGATTATTGTCCTGTTACATGACCTATTTTCAGCTCAGTTTAAGCTCCCGGACAGATGATCTCACATCCAAGTATTCTGGTATAAAGTGGAATTCATCATTGTCTCAGTGACTGCAAGTTTCCCAGGTCCTGTCACTGCAAAACAAGCTCAAATCATTATCCAGCTCTCCAGCAACCAGGCTTGACAGTTGGTATGGAATGATTACTGATACGCTGTGTTTGGTTGTTGGCCACCATGGTGCTGTGCATGATCACCTCAGCTCCAACTTGGTCTGATCAATCCAAATAATACTGTACCAGTGCATTTGTGGTTTGTTCAGATGCAATTTTGCAAAACTAAGATAAGCTCCATATATTTAGAGAAAGAAAGAATTGGCTTTTCCCCTTTCTAACCACCCTTCCAAGAATGCCATGTGTGTTCAGTCTTTTTCTGATTATGCTGTCATGAGCATAAATATTTAATGTTCTTACAGAAGCCTGTAAGTCACGTGATGTAGCTCTTTGGTTTCCCCTTACATCTCTGAGCATTAAATGCTTTGACCTTGAACTGAATTTGCTTTGACATCCACTCATGTGAAGATGTCTTGATGGCTCTCCATTTGTAAACAATCCTTTTCTTCTTCTGGAATGATGGATTTTAGTTTCTAGTTATAACCCTTTCCAGATTTATGAGCAGCAACAATTGCTTCTTCAGAGGTCATGGCTGATGTCCTTTCTTCTTGGCATCATGTAGACACACACACACACACAAACACCTGAGTGCTTCAGAATCTGCCAAACGTTAGGTTTTTTCCAAGGTAGTCAAACATCTTGATGATTAACCAAGCATGTGCATTTTATTAGTTACACCTGGCTGCTGATTACTTTCTTAATGATTGTGGAAGTAGGAAAGATGTACTGTACTACCTGGTTTCTAAATGTTGTTTTATTCTTTGTGGGTAAAAATAACTACATATTGAAATCTGTTTTGTTTTTTGTTGTCACCTGAGGTGGATTGCTTGCTGTACGATGTTGTTGAGGTCACCATCATTGTTTATATAAATGCTTTAAATTAACAGAATGAACATGCATCCATCTAAAAGGAATCTAAACAAGTTCAGTTAATGAGAGTCTTTTTAACTGAACCAGATTGGTCCTAGGGGAAATAAACAACTGAAGAAGGAAACGTAAGGGGTCAATCAGATTTTCCTGGTGATGTTTCTTATTTTGAGTAATGTTCAAAGTAGTATGGGGGAAAAAGAATCAGGATGATGGACAGATGCTGTATAAAGTGATGTGCATGAGAGCATAGACAACAAATAGAAAGAGGTAAGAGTAACAATGACAGAAGTTTCAGCAATTAATTTAGTACAGCAATTAATTGAGTGACCTAGGAGGGATGGTGGCTCAGGTGGGTAAGATGCAAGGTTGTTAATATGGGAATCTGAGGATCTGGGTTTGAGCCCTGCTGTTGGTGAGTGCATTTCACACTCCTCAGCCACTGCATGCAGTGCTGGCCTCAAGCTTGGATAAAATGGGTGAGCTGCGTCAGGAAGAGTATCCAGCTTAAAAACTGTGCTGAGTTGTGTGCAGATTGGATGGCTTGCTATGGCGATCCCTTGACTGGAGCAGCTGAAAGAAAATTGCTAGTTAATAGAATAACCTGACTGCTTCACTAGCTGTGTTAATATAGACAATCTGATTTAAGTCATTCTGATAACAGTTTCCAACTAAAAAGCTCACAGTGATGCTGACTTTTTTGGGTTTGTCCTGCTTTTTATTGTTTTTTCCTCCCAGAAATATAACAAGAAGGGCTTTTCTCTAAGTTTAAGGTTAGGTTTTGCTTTCCACCTTTACTGGTAAATCCAGCCTTCTGGGTTATGATAGGCTACAAGAATTTAGTCCAGACTATGACAGATTAGATGAGTTACTACATCTGTAATCCAACTCAATCACTGCCATTTCCTCAGGCAGACACCCAGTGGTCACCGACCCGGAAATGAAAGCGAAATATCTCTCCTGAGGTGTTTACATGATGCTTTTTTTTTTTTTTTTTTACTTTTATTGCGATACTATTCGGATTATTAGTTGGGCCCATGTAAACACAGCTACTTCCCACTTTCTATATTGTATGTGTTGTTAATTATTTTGACCATAAATAAAGCGTAAATACTATTAATTGCTTTATATTACATAATAATATTTATATTCGTGGTAATACAAGAGTGAGTCAAAAATGATCCGCACTCTGGCTGTAGAATTTTTATGAACTTTTAGAAAAAACAAAAACATAATTTTTCGAAATAATCAGAAGTGAATCTTCGTCCTCGTAGGGCCGCTTTTAAGGGACCAAACAGGTTAAAGTTTGATGGAGCAATATCAGGACTATAGGGAGGAGGATGCTTTAACACCTCAAAACAAAGTTCAGAGTGTCGACAGTGTGGGCAGAAGTGTGCAGATGTGCATCATCATGAAAGCTCACAACACACTTGTATAGCAGTCTTCTGCGTTTAATCCGTTTTTTTTAAGTTTAGGCTTCAGCTCTATAATAAGCATCTCACTGTAACGAGGACTATTAATTGTTACACCTTTTTCCTGATAATATTCCAATACTGACTCTTGGGAATCTTAGAAAACTGTAAGCATCAATTTCCCAGCTGATGGGTGACTTTTTACTTTTTTCTTGGTCGGCGATTGAGGATGTTTCCGTTCCATACTCTGATGTTTATTCTCAGGCATGTAGTGATGAATCCATGTCTCCTTACCAGTAATGATTCTCTTTAAGAAAGTTTTTGTTTGCAGATATCCAAACACTTCCGTTTATGCTCTTCCGTGAGTTGTTTCAGCATCAGGTACAGTACACCCTCTGACCAGAAAAAAATAATCACTGCACGCTGTTCTTCTTTCATGCACAGCACAAATGAGGCATCCAATTGTTCGTCTCACCGCAGTTACAAATGAACTGATGTAACACGTTCACACCTCACAGCAGTGGCTGGGGAGACAGTAGCCTTGAACGGAAAGCGCTGATAGGACATTGCGGCCAACAGTTTTAATATAACCAGAGTGCGGATTATTTTTGACTCACCTACATATCAAATTACGTTTAACTGAAAAATTAATACGGCCCTATATTTGTACACTATACTATATGACTATACTTGTTCTTTGAGTACCAGGATGTTTGTAGGGCAGTAACTCAAAATCTCAAAATGAATAATTATGTTTTGCATCAAACTGAAATTAATCCACCAGAACACTTTTAACTGCACATCACAGAACAAGTTTGCTAATCTAAAAACAGCCTAGTCTTTGATGGCTCTCTCTAGCATGTAGAACGGACTGTAATCACTGAGCTCAAAATGCTCCTGCGTACAACATCTCATTCTTCAGTGGATGGTTCCTGCACTTTATCCGAGTATAAATAATGTCTCGCTGAGTTTCCAGCATATTCAATAACATGATTATGAATATCTCATGTGAAGTGTTTTCAGTTTGTTATATGTCCTTGTGTCACATAGCTTATATATGTGTGGGTAGGTGTCTGTCTCTCTCTTTCAGCTCAGTTGCTATTCACGGATTTACATTAAGGGTTCGTTTCAAAGAATCTTTCTCCGTCTTTCTCTCGCTCTCGGACTAGATCAGAATTTCTCTACATCTCTGTCATACTGTACACAGATCCTAAGCAGCATGAAGGAAACAAATAATAATAGGAGCTTTGGAGGGAAACCCTCCTGCAGAGATCTGCGGGGGGTTCCGCTCTGTGTCTCTGTAGTTCTATCTTGTTAGAAATTGGCTAAATAAAAATCCCTGAACAATAAATCATTAGTTCTGACTAGACATCAACTGTTATTTTAAATCTCTGTGAATTTTTATTTGACCGATATCCTGCTAAGATGGTGCTGCTCTGATGGAGAAAAGACATAAAGGCAACTCAGGCAGGATTTGAAAATTGGAAAGATTAACATGGTGTAGTTGAGAAAATTTACAAGTGTAGAAGAAGTGATTGTATTATTGGATTGGATTGTCTTTAAAAGGAGGTGATTTAAAAAGGGATGTTAGTTTATAGGGACACTTGCTTATGCTGATCAAGAGGCACCAGACAGCCAGTCTCTGTTAGGACGCAAGTCTTTATTTTTCACGTATACATTACAGGACATGAAGGAAGTGTTAGGAAGCTGGGGTCAGAGCACACAAACAGTCATGATATGGCACCCCTGGAGCAGACAGGGTTAAAGGCCTTGCTTGGTGGAGCTGGGGCTTGAACAGGCAACTTTCTGATGAGTAACCCAGAAACTTAACCCTCTAAGATAGCCTTGCTCTAACCATCTATATCTGTAACTCGATGTAAACATTAAGTGGGTGTGGCCTTAATCAAAATGTGGCTTTCAGTATATTTATTTATCTATTTATTTTTTAATTTATTTATTTATTACTAATGCATACCCTTGTGCCTTGGAAACACTGGGGGAAAAAACCCAAGGGTAGAAACACCAACACACCAGTGGCGGCTGCTAGCTTTTGAAACAGGGGAAGCTCATATTAGGCCTTCATCATAAAATTCATTATGTTATA
>JAOVVB010000034.1:6884038-6901326 GCA_028570985.1 Heterobranchus longifilis | reverse complement strand
CTAAAGGACCTGTCTCTGAGCATCATCAAACCCCCCACGCGCCGGAGGGAACCGATATATGCAAAGGCGTGGCTGAGAAACACACACACACACACACAGAGCTCTTGTCTCATCTCTGCGGTGTAGATCCCCGGCTGCGTGCACCTGTCCATACACACGGAATATTTCTCCATCACAGAGACAGAGAGAGAGAGAGAGAGAGAGAGAGAGAGAAAGCAGGAACCAAAAGGACTTCCCACTCACTCTCTCCGTTTCATGCACGGGGGATCTCGGGCGCGCGCGCGGGTCGGGAGCTGGCTGACTCGTCGACATGGGTCCGGTTAGCGCGCGAGGCTTGTGCCTGCTCTGCGTCGCCGCCGTCGCGCTCGCGCTGCTCCGCGCGCCGCGCGCCGAAGGCAGGAGGCGGACGACCCGCTGCCCCGCGAGCTGCACGTGCACCAAGGACACCGCGCTGTGCTCGGGCAGCTCCTCCATTCCGCGCGGCTTCCCTCCTGACGTCATCTCGCTGTAAGTCCGCGCCTCTGCTTTTTGCTACAACGTTCTATTAGAACCAGGTAACAATAACAGCGACGATCGCGCGCGCCTCGGCTTTCACTTAAAAAGGCGGAGCGATTTAACCTGACAACAAAAGCTTTGATCTCTTTAACGCTCTCTTTGATCTGTTTAAATCGTTTTTGCTTCTTCAATTATTTATCTAATCATCCAATTATGTATCTGTGATTATTTTTAAGATCCTTCGTGAAGTCCAGCTTCAGTGAAATCCCCAAGGAGAGCTTCATTCACACCCCAGCCCTCCACCTCCTGTAAGCCCCATCATCATCATCATCATTCATCATCATCATGATAATAATAATAATAATACCACCAACAATATGTACTGTAATTGCAGGAAATATTCGTGTTCATATCAGTGTCTAATAATGCATTCAGTCTTGTGTAAACAATCCCCAGTCGTGTATATATGAGCCTGACAGTCGCCATGTTGCAGTAGGGACCTCTACATGTGAAACCCACACCAGCTTCCCCTCTTTTCTTTTCCCTCCCTGTAATTCTGCAATTCAAAAAGCAGCTCCAAAATCATTCCGTTTTTATTATTTTTTTAATTTTACATATAACATTACTGTGCAAAAAAGCAGATCTGTCCGTGACAGTTTTTTACCTATAGTTTATATTTAATGTACTACATTGAATATAAATGCACATTTAAATGTATACATTTAGATTTCTACATTTTTTTATGCAATTTCCCAGATAACATATACACACTGAAGGTACAGTATGTAAGATGTAACACCATAGTGACGTCCAGTTTAGTAAGCTTTTTTTTTTCTAGGACTGTGCAGAATCATAAGTTATACTCGTAATAAAAAGGCCATATGTTGCATTGCCTGGGGTGGTGTATCTGGTGTTTGGAGGGTTTCTGAGATTTCAATTATTTTTTAATTTACACTTCTGGATATCACAGCCCACCATGATCAAAGTTATATTCATTAAAATATAAGATCTTATAACTATTAATCTGGTCACAAATGAAAAACAAAAGCAAATGAAGCAATCCAAGTGAAAAACAAAAGCAGCTATTATTATTATTATTATTATTATTATTATTATTAATATAATGTCAACTTGGACCTAAAGCTCAGACATAAGACCCCTTTGTGGTCCTAATAACCAAAAAACTATCACAACATAGGATATATAGGGCAGGGGTAGCTCAGCGAGTAAGGTGTCAAATTAGTGCTCAGAAGTTTCCAGGTTCAAACCCTAGCCCCATTGTTGGACCATGATCAGATGTATAATGATTAAGGAATATGATAAGAAATTTAAGTCCTTCTGAATAAGGGTGTCATCTAAATATATATGTTTTACATAAATAAATGTTGACCCATAAGTTCGAATAGATACTGGTTGGTGGCAGCACAGTGGAATAATGATTAGCACACTGGCCTTGCACCTCCAGGTTCCAGTCCCAAATTTGGGTCTGTGTGCATGCAGTGGTTGGTGGATTTCCTACTGGTACTTTGGTTTTCTTCCCACATTCCAAAGACATGCAGAGTAGTCAACCTGCTAATTGGTGATTTAAAAATTGCCCGTATTGTTAGTTCTTGTGCCCTGTCGAAGGATTGGCAGCCCATCCAGGGTGTACCGTGCCTTGTGCCCAGAGTCACCTGGGAGAGGCTACAGGCTTCCCATGACCCTTTCCAGGGTAAACGGTATAGAGTAAGTGAGTGAGAGTATACTGGTTAAGGATTATAGCTTCTTTAACAGCTCTAATTTCCTTATTGGAATGATTTCTGATGACTTATCTTATATCTTAAAAGGTTTCCCATGAAAGACACGCCAAGATGGACCCCCCCCCACCTCTATGTGTGTACAGTGTATATGTATGAAACACAGTTTAATTAGCTATAATATTGACTTGTTTAACCAATCATAATTGGTTGATTTATTAAATTATTCGATTGATTGTTTGTTCTTTACATGGTATCTTTTAGCAAATGTACACATACTGTATAACTGGTGCTGCCAATGTTGGTATGCTGCCATGTGTAACTAGATAGAAAAACAATTACTAATGTACAGGTTAATATAAAGTGAAATTTTCACAAAACTCTAATAATAATAATAATAATTGACAAAATCTTGTAAATTTTTCTGCAGTATCTGAAGCAACTTACAAGCATCAAACTCAGCAGTTGTGGGTTAAAGTTCTTGTGGCAGCGACAAGTTCTGGGATTTGAATTCACAACCTTCCAGTTTAATGCCAACTCTTCAAAAGCTGAATTATCAATGGAGACTTTCAGATGTGAGGATTAAAGCTCCTAAAGAAGTCCGTGTCAATTCACTAACAGTGTCTTTGTTTCCCTTTTTTTGTAAGACTTTTCACAGCTAACGTGTTCGAGTCCATTAATGAGGATGCCTTCCTTGGTCTTCCACATTTGGAATACCTGTAAGTAGTGCTTGGTTTTAATTTTTTTTTATTTTAAGTATTCACTGGGGTGTAAGTTGTGCATGCTGATATCCAAAAATCCAGTGAGGTCATGTTTTGTCTTCTTTTTTTTTTTTTTTACAGGTTTATTGAAAATAATCAAATCGAGTCTATATCACCTTTTGCCTTTCGAGGTCTTAAGTCCTTAATACACTTGTGAGTATTTAAATATTTATGAATTTTAAGCTTTTTGTGGTTTTATTTCCAGAAATACATAACAGGAATTGTTTCCTAAGAGGGTTTTAGACTAATTATGTGGCCAGTTTTTATTTTGCAACTGCAAGCGTAAAGCACAATATTAAGGCTTTTAATGCTTCCCAATGCGTTGCTTGAGTGTTGCAATCCCCCCCCCCCTCCCCCCCCAAGGCTGTTTTATTCTCTCACCCGGGCAACAACTGAAAGCCTTAGCAGATTAGGTTGTTTTTTGGTCTTCACAAAGAACTGCACAGGACAGTCATGTGATTCGGGGTCTCAAGCAAATTAAACCGTCCCAGAATGTTCCTTGTGTCCCTTGGAGTTAGGGTGAGGAGCACTGGTGAGGACACTCGGCTCATTCTGGCCCGACTTTCCCAAAGGCTGTAGGAAGCAATCATTATCTGAGTCATTTCAATATTCCATCAGTTCTGACAGTGACATCAGACTCCTGTTCTGGGAAGCCACGTCACTCTAGCATTTTCACATTTGACATGAATGGACTTGATTTAAATGCGAAATTGTCACAGAATGTGCTCTGATTACGCCACACCATCACAATAAGATTTATAGGGGACTTTACAGTATGGATACAGATAGAGACTTTACTAACATGTTTGTAAATATAATACTTTGCTATCCTGTGATAACAATAGCAAAAAAAAAAAAAAAAAAAGCTAAAAATGAAGGCTGCAAATCACACCCACCTTAAAGGAAGCAGAGTTAATGTAGTTTTCGAATATATTGTTTGTAAATTCTGAGAATACAGCTTAAACCACAACGAAGACATCATTGAACTGAGGTGTAACTTGTCTTTAAATCAAATGTACAGTAATAATTTTTTCATAAAAAACAAACACTAAAAAAGAAAATTGAAATTTAAAACAGTGTATACTGTATATTTAGACAGAAATAGATAATTGTCAGTGCCTCGCCATGGCACAGAGCTCAGTTCGGCAAGGCCTTCAGTTTTATTCCTTCTAATAAGATCTAATATGAATCTACTGTATCTGCTATACCAATCCCTTTTTAAACTGTAACTGTATTCAAATGTACACATAATAATAAATACCCATTACTCGCCTTGAATCCAAAACATTTCCAAGCTGTGCTGTTAAGACAAAAATATCAACATCTGACCAATCAGAATTGAGAATTTAATCATACCGTGCTATAGGATAGAACTAGTGTGCCTTTCAGTTTTAACCAGTCTCATACTCCTGTTTCTAAGCAGCGACTGAAAAAAAAGATTGACGGCTTATGGCCAGCTTTTCTTACAGTTCAGCCTAAGACAAACAGCTGCTCAAGAAACAGCATATGTGGTTTTGTAAAAAGATGGCCCTTCTGTTTGATTTATCTTTATTTCATTTATTTATTTCTCACAACCTAAAGTGTCCCAACTGACAGTTTAACTCAGAGGTCTGGAAACGTTTATTAACTTCATAGTGATCCAACATGTGGTTGTAATTACCCAATAATAATTCAGTGGAAGTTCGGGACCTGATCCAGTTGGACACCAAAGACATCATTGTTGAATGTTCTTAGCATTAACCATGGGGATGTCAAATCATGTCCTGTTGTTCGATCAAAAACTGCCCCAGAAATATACTGTTACATAAAAACCCTTGGCTACAAAGTGGCTAACACGATCGCATGAAAACAAGACTTAAATGTAATGCTTGACTATTAATCATTACTTCATGTATATAAATAAAACTCCTAGGTCGAGGGTTCGATTCCCACCTCGGGTCTGAGTGCGTGGAGTTTGCATGTTCCTCAACCGTGCATAGTGGGATTCCTCTGGGTGCCCCGGTTTCCTTCAACAGTCCAAAGACATGCAGATTAGACTAAGTGGCATTTCCAAATTGGCTATTGTGTGTGAGTGTGTCGGTCTATGTGTGATTGCCTTGCGATGGATTGGCACTCAGTCCCAGGTGTAACCTGCCTCCCAGCCCGGAGTTCCATGGGATTCTCCACCCGGTACAGGATAAAACGGAATAAAGAGAGAGTGAGTGAGTGAGTCTAAGAATAAGATCTGAAGTGGTTGTGTTTTGTTTTGTACCAAATTTGTCTAGAACCATGGATGCTAAAACAATGTCTGAAATTCAAGACTTACATAAGAGAAAAATTGTACAACCCAGTCTTCTTGAATGAAATGCATTTTTTAACTACAATTTCCCCACAGGAGCCTTGCCTTCAACAATCTGGAGTCTCTACCCAAAGATCTTTTTAAAGGGGTGGAGACATTGACAAAAGTGTATGTACAGTATTTATTTCACCTCCTGTTACACTCCAGGTATACAAGTGGGTTATTGGACGAGATGATGATTTAACTGTTCGCTGTTGTGTGTCGTCCAGTGACTTGCGGGGAAATCTGTTCACCTGCGACTGTAAACTGAAGTGGCTGGTGGACTGGATTTACCACACGAACGCAACCGTAGACCAGATCTACTGCAACAGCCCTCCAGCCCTTCAGGGAAAGAAAATCAACAATCTTACTCCACAGTCGTTTGATTGCATAACCACTGGTAAGTCAATTGGTTAACGTGTTGTTCTTAGTAGGTAGTAAATGTATGTAGGCCATGATATGGGATGTATATTGCAACACTAACCCAACCCAGCTTTTGTTGCAGATTTTTCATTGCTCAAGTCTCTTGAGTTCCAGTCCATTTCAGTGGAGACGTTTACTTTTGGTGGTGACCAGTATGTGGTGTTTGCCCAGCCTTTCATCGGAAGATGCAGCTTTATGGAATGGGACCATGTTCAAATGGAATTTCGAAATTTTGACAATATAACAAGTAAGTGTTTTACAGTGTACTTAGTCAAGCACATGTTATTTAATAAATGTAACTTGTTATATATAAAGAGTGCTTTTTTTAATAATGTTTTTTTTTAACATAAGCAAGTTTTGCGCTCCAAACCTTTTGTGCTAGATTATGGCTTAGACGTTATTACTTATTTCTCTAACAGGCACCTCCACTGTTATCTGAAAACCTCTGGTGATTGACGAACAGCTGTTTGTGATAGTCGCTCAGCTCTTTGGTGGCTCACACATTTACAAGCGAGACATCTCCGCCAACAAGTTCATCAAAATCCAAGACATCGACATCCTGAAAATCCGCAAGCCCAACGATGTCGAGGTGTTCCGCTTGGACGGAGAGTCCTTCTTTGTCATTGCCGACAGCTCCAAAGCTGGTTCTACCACCGTGTACAAGTGGAACGGCAACGGCTTTTACTCTCACCAGTCGCTGCATCCGTGGTACCGCGACACGGACGTGGAGTATCTGGAAATTTCCGGCAAACCACACCTGATCTTATCCAGCAGCTCGCAACGGCCTGTCGTCTACCAGTGGAACAGGGGCTCCAAGCTGTTCGAGAGGCGCACTGACATCCCCGAGATGGAGGACGTCTATGCCGTGAAGCACTTTCAAGTGAAGGGTGAGCTCTATCTGTGCCTGACCCGCTTTATCGGTGACTCCAAGGTGATGAAATGGGATGGCGCTATGTTCGACGAGGTCCAGAGCGTGCCATCACGGGGCTCCATGGTCTTCCAGCCATTCGCGGTGGCGGACTGGCAGTACGCCATCCTGGGCAGTGACTACTCCTTTACTCAGGTGTACCGCTGGGACCCCAAGAAAGGCCAATTTATTCACTTCCAAGAGCTCAACATCCAGGCCCCTCGAGCATTCTCACTGGTGTCCATTGATAATCGGGAATTCCTCCTGGCGTCCAGTTTTAAGGGTCAAACGCGCATATACGAACACTTGATCCTTGACTTGAGTGATTGATTGAATGGAGAAACGGGGTATGGCAGGGTTACTGATAAACCAGTGATACTTTCCACTTTGTGGGTAAATGGAGAGAAGGTACTGATAAATCAGTGATGCTTCCCAGCTTGAGAATCGACGACATGGGTAGCACACATGCATGCCGATGCCGATACATAGATGTCCTCCATCGCTTGAAATCCATATTGTTAAATGCCAAGCCATGCTCTAACACACTTCTTCACTGAGTGTAATTGTTATCTTAACTGTAAGATTACAGATTTTTGGTGATTATTCTAAACACAGCTACTGAAAAATAAGATCTTTTATTCTATTCTATTTATTATCCTGTTTGAAACAAGTAAAATCCGCTAAATTCAATGTTTACATTTTATCCCTGCTTTCCATTTGTAAACTGAATATGTATTACGCTTTTGTAAAAAAAAAAAAAAAAAAGGAAAAGAAAAGAAAAAAGTACGGCCGAACCAGCAAACGAATTTGATAGGATTTTGAAATAATTTTTATTGATGTCAGTTTGTATGATCTGTAAACGCAACTGAAGACACTGTTTTAATAATTCAATCTGGTGAAGAGTGAATTTTAATAAACCGTACGATCATGACGTTGCTCTATTGGACCAACAATCGTTTGCCACACATATATTCAATTTATTATGCCTGTGTTGTTCGGTAAGCCAAAGGTTAACACTGAAGCCATGGTTTTAAAATGAAATAATAATAAAAAAAATATATATATAAATCAAATTACATGTACTGTATTTGAATTTCTGACTGCAGTGTTTTGCTTTTTTTGTCTTCATGAAATCAAAAGCTAGCCAGAGGTACAGTATTATTGGAGGTTGATTAGTATTCCTGTGTATTGTTTTGCAATTCCATCCCATGCGCATTAATGCTTTATGATTCTAAAGTCATCCATTCATTTCTTGGCATTATTATTGTCGCCGCCTCCCAGTTCCTTTCTGTTCCCATGTCGTCTGTGGTCACACAAGATCTGCTAAAAACTTCCATTTTCTTGGAATGTTTTGAACGATTTTTCCCGTGTCTCTGAAACACCAAGTGCCACTCCTCGGATAGTCATGTGTTAATAGGCACATACAATACTGGCCTTTGTTGCCATGATTCACTAGCAGGGCAGGACAAGTTCATGTAGAATCCATGCTCTGGCCTGAATGTTGTCAAGTGAATCTGGCTCATTCCATGTTGCCCAGAGCAACGCATTTGCCAAACTGCCTCGACAGGGAGCTGCATCTGCTGTTGTGCAGCAGGAATCTCTTCTCCGATTTTTCACGGATGCATCACGAAACAGCAGGGGGTTGTGTTTAATGTCCTTTATGCGCACTTGCTTTAGATTTAATATAGAGATATACAGTATAGAGTTTGACTACATTACCAGACACACGTCACAAATCTTTTAGCTGTTTGTAACAGCATCGGTGTTTGTGTCAGTACGTATACAGTCAACATTTATCATGAGCACACGTTCACGTCGTGTTGAATTCAAGTAAGTTTAATATTGTGCACTGGTGAAATGGAATCAGACGGTCCTACACAAGAGCCGTGCACACACAAATGCCAGGATCTTTTTTTTTTTTTTTTGGCAACACTTTTTAGTGTAGATTTGCAGTGGGAAAACCAGCACGTGCTTTTCTGCAAGGACACAGAAATCTTTTTTGTGTGTGTGTGTGTGTGTGTGTGTGTGTGTTTGTGTGTGTGTGTGTGTGTGTGTGTGTTTCTGACTATTTGAAACCTACAGTACATACTGTACTCTTCTGGTCACAGTTCCATATATGATGAATTAAATGCATGGTTTAATACATCGATCAAGCATATTTATAATCATCCCTATAGATTTATTCAAATTTAAACTTGATTTTTGTTTTCTATTTTTTGTCACAGACACATATATATATATATTTTTTTTCTTTTTCAATCCGTAACAAAACCTGAATATCCAACATAACCTGTTATATTGCATGTGGCGATGCATAGCCATAAAACAAAATAAAAACAAATAGAGTTCCTTTCTCATTATTCGTTTATCAAATACTAAATGCCTCTCTAATACAAAGCAGCACATAGCAGGCATAGTGTATCGTAATAAATACAAGAAAGGCTAAAGTACAGTATATGTAGCACAACTCAGCGAAATTAAACAGACTGTACTGTCACAATGTGTTTCAAATATTTTTTTTCCTCCAGTTTCTTGATATTTCTCCAGCGTCAACAGGTTGTGCAAGTAGAGGGTTACTGTACTGTACTGTACGTACCACTCAATGTAATACTTAGTGCAACAAATCTTTGTTATGAAGTCCCACATTTCTTTCTTTCTTTCTTTCTTTCTTTCGTGTGTGTGTGTGTGTGTGTGTGTGGCATCATCAGCTTTCAACTCTTCCATGGCTTCTTGGAAAGATCAAAATATTTTTCTTGACTTAATGTAATAAAAAAAAAAAAGTTAAGGAATAACCAAAATACAGTAAAAATGTACCCAAACGTTATCCTGTACAGCGATCAAAACATTCATACGACACACCTGCAGGACGAACGTATATGCATATTTTATATAATACAATCTTTGATAAATAGCCGTGTCTCTCTCTATGTACTAAACTGTACATTTCGAAATTCCGTGGTAGCTCGGGCAACAAAACAAAGAAATCCGTTCGGATGGCTATTAAACATTTAGCAGATTATTCATTTAGTACGAGTGGATGTAAGTTGGGAAATGTAGCTGCGAAGTGACGATGAAATCTAGTAGCTACAAGGAGGACCTTGCATAATACTAACTGGTGACTATTACAGTAGCTTTCATTAATCTTGAGCAATGTTCGCATTTTTTGGTTATGCTATTAAGAAGAAAGATACAAAATGTTACCCTTGTATATGTTTATATATATATATATAAGTTTATAGATTTTTGTTGGCTGTAATGTTTCTTTTTTACCCACATCTTTAAAGGTGGCTGTTGCACAGGATGTACATCAAACCTCTGACTATTATTGAAAAAAGTGTAACACTCACACAATACGGTGCCTTGCATAGAGTTTGCACCGCCTTCTGCCAAATCAATATCGCGATGAATTGAACATTTTACCTCCATCACGATTAATGAATCGTTATTTTAGTTTGGAGTTTGGTGCACTGACGTGGTCTGCATTTTAAAAAATTATTAAAGCTGTGATTTTTTTCCTAATGAAACAGGGCAAAGTCACGTGACTACACACACGGTAGGTAGTATGTGTTTACAAGGACAGTTCGTGAAGACACACAGTGGGGTGAGTATTAACAGAATTCAAAATCAAATAAATATTTTTTTATTTTTAACGACATCGCCAAGATCATATTGATTAGAGGTTCTTAAGGTTGATTAACATTTGATTAACTGCTCAGCCCTATTGTAGTTTGCAATATTAGTTACAAATAACGACGTAAAAGCTGTGACTGCGTATATAATTCTCTTCCTAGGCTCCGCGGTGGGAAAACGTTTGTATCTGCGTTAATTTTTAATTCTCGAATGTTCGTAAGTCAGGGAGTACAAGGCTGTTTTTTGTAACACTAAGAAAACAAAAAAAGTGAGTTAGGGGGTGAATACTTATGCAAGGCACGGCATATTTGTGGCGGCCTGGAAAAACTTTTGACTTGTAAATTTTTCTACTAGATATAGCTCTCAAATTGATTTTCCTGAACTTAAATATGTTGTTTTTTTTGCTTGTTTTTTTTTTTTCGCGCATTCATCACAATCACAAGCTACAGCTTCGTAAAAATGTTGTTTCTCTAAAAGTGGTTGAAAGGTTCTGTAGTGTGGGAGCATCACAGACATTTTGACATCCTGTATCTAACTAAAACCGTGTTGGTTTGCTACGACGCACAGCTTCCCAGCAACTCGGTCAAGGCCTGACATTCAGCGTGTGAGGAAATCATACTTAGCTAGCTAGGTTTCGTAAATGTTTAGGCATACGGTTCGATGAAATATACTGTATTTACAGTTTCTTTAGTTGCAGACTAAAAATATGCAAGCAGAAGAATCCCATTTTCTTTTCTTTTCTTTTTTGGCTGTTTAACAGAATCTAGCCACAAGTTTTCCCAGACCAGCACACATACAATTCCATCGGCATCAAAATTAAGTCAATAACCGGGGACTTGATCAGACATGAGCATGATCTAGTTAATGGAGAAGCAAAACTTACAGGATGAGCACCGCACATTCTGTTAAGGCAGCACCTCGGCTCGAGCCAAACGTGAACCGAACTTACCGCGGCAAGTCCACACTGAGCCACATTGCTTTCTGTCCGTGTCCCTGTCAGAGCTTCAGCTCGTCCGCGATTTTGCAGGCGATGTTCTTGAAGGCGATGGAGGTGCCTGAAATGCGCTTAAAGCGCACGCCGTTGAGCGAGAGGCGTGGGAGCTTGCAAACCTCCATCTCCCACTGGACCAGGCTGTCATGGCGGGCATCGCCGTGCACGCAGAAAAGCAGGAAACGCTCGCGCTGCTCGTAGTCACATCCGTTGTCGTCCAGCACTTTGCGGATCTCGCGCATCATGTCGCCCGGCTCCATGGAAGATGTCGTCTTCATGCTCCACGTGAAGCGCAGTGAGCGCGGCTTCGAGTCGCGCGTCTCGTCTTTCGACTCTCCCAAAGTGCTCCTGCCGGAAAAGCGAGAATGTTTCATTGGAAATACTGACTCACTTCTATAATCGGTATGAATGTTTTTTTTTTTCTTTTTCTAAAAAGCTCACCTTGGTGACTCTGACTTGCCACTTGCCTCCCCTTCACTTGGAACCCTAAAAAACAACAAAGGTGTATGGGGGTCCAACCCGGTACTGGCAAGGTGCACCTAATGAAGTGGTCCTCGAGTGATAACAGAAACCAGCTTGTCAACATTGAGTGTACGTGAAAAACCACGGCTCCTGTTGGAGATTCAGTACTCCATAATTCAGGCTGGAGATTTCAACAGATGCGGGGCCCTTTATACAATTTTATCATATAAATTCATAGCTTAATGCCCTTTTTGTGTGATTGGTTGGTTTTCACCTGGGCATGGAATTTTTTTCTTCTTGTCTTTTCCTAATTAATTTTTTTTCCTCTTTCTTTGCACACAAAACTCGGACTTCCAGCTCCATGATGTGATTATTTATTTTTCTTCTTTAAATATGCCTGGTGTCTAGCCTTTCTTAGACGGCTAGTTAAGGCTGGCTTGTGGTTGGGGACAGGTGGGGTGTGTATACAGTAGGTGATTTATAAATCCAGATTATACAAGTGTGCCTTGAAATGCACACTACACATTTACTTTGCTACAGTATGTCTCTGTTTAAAAATCAATAAAAATATTGCTGAAACTAGAAGAGCATGGCGTCATTCATTAACAGATTAAACACTGTAAGAGTTGGAAAATTGCTGAGATATAAGAGGAATAAAACACTCTAAGAGATGCTGTTTCTGGAATACAATTCATTTGATATAACAACAAGCTCCAAGTGTTTTATTCCTTACTATTTAATATGGAAAAAGACCAAGTACTGCTCATTATCATGTCACACACCTGGCACTACTTACCTGCGAGCGAACTTGGAGGTAATTTTGCCGATGATGCCAGTGGACGTGCCGCGGCGTGCTGGTGCCAGGGCGTCTGTATCGTGGCAGAGGTTGGGCGAGACAGGTGGGCCGTTGTAGGTGGCACTGCGGCGCTCGTGCAGCTGAGCTCCGTGAAAGGTGCTCCGGCTGGACGTCCCTCTGGGAAAATGAGTGCGCTCGGGAGTGCTGATGCTGTGATCCGAGGGCGAGGTGGATGGAGGCCTGGCGCTTGGACTGAAAACAAAATACAGACGGAAAATGCTTTATGAAGTCCAGAGGCATGTGCCAGTGTCATCTTTATATCAAACAGCACTTTACAATCTGTGAGTGGATCTGCATGAACTCCAAATAAATCTCAACTCGCATAAAAAAAAGAAAGGAAGAGCACCACCTGCAGGCAAAAATTGGTTATACGTGTGCTGTGTGTTTGCAGGCTTCTTGCTCACCTTCCCTTATATTCACTGTTGTCTTCTATAGGAGGCAGGGTGGTTTTGGAGGAGGCGCCTGTGGAAGAGACAGATTTCAAGTATCTCTGTCTTGTAGGCATAAGAGCTGAGGTGGCACCAGAGGCGGATGGAGTGCTGCCTGAGACCTCTGTTAAACTGGAGAGAGAGAGAGAGAGAGTGAGAGAGAGAGAGAGAGAGAGAGAGAGAGAGAGAGAGAGAGCGAAAACACAACAGCAGTGAGTTAAAGAAAGATATTATTACTGGCTAAAACCATTACCACTGTTTTTTTTTCTTTTTTTTGTTGTACTTTTGTTGGTTATTGGACCCTTTAGTAATATGCTTTAGTTTAGCCAGGCTACAGGTAATCCCCGACTTACGAACATTCACGTTACAGAAAAAACAGACACTGCAGTGCACCAGATACCAATATTTAGAATTATATACAATATTGTCAGTGTGTAAGTGAATGTATAAAATGTCCAGTATATTGTAAGTGTGTGCGTGAAATGAGTTGACTTCACCGGTTTCAAGGAATCAGTCTGGAAGCACGATGATAGAAAATTTCTGTCCTGTAAAGCTGTCCAGATGGATTTTTAAAAATCCTTAACAAAACAGAGTTCACAGTCCAAAATAGTGGAAAACAGCTCTGAGACAAAATGTCAAAAATCTTCGTGTATATTCGTGTCAAAGGCATATAAGACCCACTTTGTCAGACTTAAGAACACATCGGACTTATGAACATGCTCCCGGAACGGAACTTGTTCGTAACTACTACATGTACAGTAGTTAATTTTTTTGTTTCATTAGCAAGTTCTTATTCATTGTGAGAAATGATCCATATTCTGCTGATTTGGACTAGAGCACTATGAGTCCATGGAGCCATTTTATAATTCCAGTACAGCACTGTAGAACAAACCTATACCCAACATCTTTGAATGCAACAGAAGCTGCAATATAATAAACCAGCACCTCTGTATAAATGTAGATTTTACTGCATTTGCAATACTGGGTGGAGTGCTAACCTGCTGTCTTTGCCATTGGGGATGGAGGAACGGTCAGCTGAGCGCTCACACACATATGTGTTTCTGCGTGCCATGCCTCCATTAGTCTGCAAATAATGTGAATGAAAAGAGAGAACGGGAGTGAGTGTAAGAGAGCACAGGAATTAGAGCACTTACCGTCTCTCACTCCTAGGTCCGGTTTGAGTCAAAATGTCCTAATTCAAATGTTCACTAAAAATCAATCTGAACATGCAATGTTATGTGCTTAACATGAACATTAAGCATAATTTTTATATTAAAGGTTTGTATAATAATTCCAATAATAACAAGGTGTTTATGGCAAAATTAAGCAAACGAGACACTTTATTAACGAAGCATGCGAAAGCCAGACAATCTTTTCATATTCAGTTGAAGTACATTATATGTGGGTCGATATGATATAAGTTTAGTGCTACAAATAAAATATTCACAGATTTTATTATTTTGTTTATTACTGTTAAGGACCTTTTCGTGACAAAAAAAAAAAAAGGTCGACGTATAATATTTTGTCTGCCTTTATATATTCGACAGCCTTTACCTTTGGTTATGGCACTTAATGTGGTGGCCAATTCAAGAATAAAAATTATTCCTCATATTTCCAAAAGCACTCTTCAACAATTGGAGTCCTGAAATATTTCTGTACCATAAAGGGAGAGAAAACTCATAAAAGTGATAAAATTTCACATATCCCAGTTAAGAAGCAGGGGTCAGACCACAGGGGTCAAGGATACAGCGCCCCTAGAGCAAATATGATTAAGGGCCTTGCTCAAGGGCCCTTGCTCAAGGGCATCTCCAAAGGCATTAGTTCTAATCCTGTGCTCATATTGCATTATGTTTTTGTATTCTTACTTTCACTATTAAACACACCACTGATTTCTACTGTTGTTGTTTTTTATGATGCAACTTCACCAAACATTTACGTGATCCCCAATCACAGTAATTCATTCTTTTTGTTCTTGTCACAAAGTAAATTTAGCGCTATCCCTCCAGGTTTTAAAAATGTGTTCTCAAAGTCCTCCAGTAATTTACTGGCTGTGTCTTCGTTTCGACCAATGATTTGACCCTTAAGAAGTGGTAACGTTTTTGGCCATGCAGTGTATTTAATAGTCAGTAAAAACAGTTCTGTACATATTTTATTAGCCTTACTGAACTTCAGTATTCTGAATATGGACCTGCACACCAGTACATCTAGTACCGCAAGGTTGAAACTGAACAAACATACTTTGCATTTTCGCATCATTATTGTTTACCACCAAGTAATTAACAACAACGTAAGGATTTTTTTTTTTGTACAGTACTTTGTACTGTATACTGGACATTTACTGACACCACGGATCAGCTAAGGAGGTATGAAAGAGAAGAGTGAGTGCAGGTCCTCACTCCGGTTGAAGTAACAGATTTTTTCCTCTCCACGGCGGCCAGAGGAGACGCTGGTACGTCAGACTTTGAGTTGGCGCTCAGCAACTTGCGTGAGTTCTCACACTCCTCCTTCTGTTCGCTCTCGACACTGGTGCGTTTGGTGTACGACACTACGGGCGGGACCGAGGGTCCCACTGAGAGTACACATGCAAAATAAAATATCAGGTTGCATATAATAACAATAATAATAATAATAATAATAATAATAATAACATTTTTAACATTTTATTGTTTGCTTAAATTTTAAAGACTCATGTAAAATTGCATGGCAATACATATGCATGGCAAGTCATTTTTCCAGCAACTGTTTAAAGATTATTTCCTTTAGATCACTAGGGTTACATCACTATATTCCAATTCAATTAGGTCAGAAGTTTACATACAATCAGTGGACTGTGCCTTCAAACAGCTTGAAAAGTTCCAGAAAATATTGTCATGTCTTGAGAAGCTCCTGACAGGCTTCTCACAGGCTTCTCGACTAAAGGTTTACCTGTGGATGTATTTAAGATCTTTAAACTCTGTGCTTCTTTATTTGACATCATGGGATAATCAAAAGAAATCAGCCTAGAAGATTTATCCTTGGGAGCAGTTTCCACAGTCCTGAACGCACCACCTTCTTCCGTACAAGTGTTACTACACAATTATAAACACTGAGGGACCACGCAGCCATCATACGTGTACCTCTCAGGAAGAAGACATGTCTGTCAGGATGTGTCTCCTAGAGATGAACAAATTTTGCTGCAAAAAAAAGTACCTTTGAACACACAGGAAGAAACAGGTACAGAAACCCTGCTGCAAAACCACCATACAAAAAAGACTACGACTAATGGGGACGATTTTATGTTGTTGTTGTTTTTTTGGGGAGAAATGTCCTTTAGTCTCATGAAACAAAAAGATGTACTGCTATAATGAACATTGTTATGTCTGAAGGAAAACGTGAGGGGCTTGCAAGCTGAAGAACCGTGAAGCATGGAGGTGGCAGCATCATGTTGTGAGGGGGTTTTGCTGCAGGAGGGACTGGTGCACTTCCATGGAATTGTGAGGAAGGAAGGTTATGTGGATACACAATATTGAAGCAAGATATCAATCAGGAGGGTAAAGCTTGGGGTTGCAAATGGGTCCAAGCATTCTTTTAAAATTGCGTCAAAATGGCAGATAAAGTCGAGGTATTTCGGCGACCCTGACCTCAATCCAGTTCGTTCAGGAATAATGGGCTAAAATTCCAGTTACTTATTGTAGGAAGCTTGTGAAAGACTACCTGAAACGTTTGACTCAAGTTAAACAATTTAAAGGCAATGTTACCAAATACTAATAAAACATCTGTAACCTTCTGAGACACTGGGAAAGAGATGAAAGAAAAAAAAAGAAATAAATCTCTCTCTTTACTACTATTCTGACATTTCATGTGAAGAATTGAGTCTAAATGTATTTGTCTAAGGTGTATGTAAACTTCTGACTTAGAGAGCGAGAGAGAGAGAGAGGGAGAGAGAGAGAGAGAAAGAGGAAAGTGAGAGCTCGGTAACTTTACTTGGTTTAATATCATCCCCACCGTGATCACTGAACCGCCGCTGCTGCTTCTGATTAGCCGATATACTGCGCTGGACCTTGGTGTGTGAGGGGGATTGGCTAGTGCTGGTATTGATGTCACTGGTAGGGCGGGGTCTAGGACACAGGTTGCTGATGGACACAGGCTCGATGCCTTCAACCTAAAAAAAAAAAAAAAGTTTGGATGTTTTGATCCTGCTTTGTTGTTCAGGTGAAATATATATTACTCTCCCTCCCTCTCTCTCTCTCTCTCTCTCTCTCTATATATATATATATATATATATATATATATATAAAACACT
>JAOVVB010000034.1:6866853-6878840 GCA_028570985.1 Heterobranchus longifilis | reverse complement strand
TTCCTTAACTAAAAAGACACCAGTTTTTTTGTTCTCTGCAACTTGGCATTTAAGAACCAAGGACTTAAAAGAAAAGTATTTCTTTCTAAAAGGCACTACATTTAGTTTATTTATCTGCAACATTGTGTTGTTTAATTACAATTTTTGCTTTTGCACAATAAATGTTCTCAAAACGACATTCAACGTTTCTTTATTTCTTAAAAAAAAAAATTTGCAGTTTGGCTTTCCTAAGGGTCTATGTAACCTGTTCTAAAATGGTTCTATTATAATTTATATATCGTAATATATATCGTTATCGGAAGCGGCTGCAATGTATATCGCAATATGGATTTTAGGCCATATCGCCCATCCCTACCTACATTTGTATGTTACTTAATATTTCAGCATTGAAAACTCTGCATGTCTTTCTTTGCCCCTGCTTCATGCCGATGCCAGTGTAGTGTAACAGGCTGGATGGAGGTAAGGCAGTGGTTCATTAGTATGCAAAAACTAAAGCAGGGTGAATTGCTTTAAAAAGGTCAGATCAGCTACTGGTCTGCAGCAGTGCTGCAGCATGAGAATGAGGCTGCAAGTACAAACACACACACACACACACACACACACACACACACTTAACCCCCAGCTCTCTGATTGACTATCCGTATTGAAGTGAATCAGTCCAAAATACGCAAATCATCACCGGCGACTCATATTTCCTCTGATTCATGATATACCCAGCTGTCATGAAACAGCAAAAAAAAAAAAGGTGTTTATGAAGCTAGGCTAAATTATAGGCAATTATATCACCAGTTGCCATTTCTAGGCCCATTACATGCTGCTGTTTGTAAATCTGGACAGTGAATTAATGAGGAAAGTGGATTTATGTGACTGATAGGGTTAAGTGAAGTATGCGTTGCTTGGTTAGAGCTTACCTGCCGAAACTTTGCCCTGGCTTCCTTCTCTTTCATCCTGCCATGAGCGACCAAATAGTCAAACACCTCACCTGTAATGAAAACACAGAGGGTGGTGTAATGGAGTTTCTTGAAAATGAAGTTTTAAAAAGAGATAAACTATTGCCAGTCTTCTGCACCACACTCCAGTCTAGTAGGTGGTGGTAATGCACCTTTAAAGCGACCATAAACTCAAAAGAAGTGTCGGAAACACTAAGCTTGCAAAATGAGAGTATTTTGAAATTACATTACTGGAAAATTCTATCGATTTGTATTTTCTGCAAAGATTGTGGTGTATTTACAAAGAATTTGACAATTTTAGACCACTTAATGTTTGTAAGTAGTGACAAAAAAGATAAATTAAATTGCATGATCGACTTACAGTTACAGTTATGGTTCGGGTTAAGGATTGTGCTCAAGGGCCAAAATGCGGCAGCTTGGCAGTGCTGGGTTTTGAACTCACAGTGACCCAAGTAACCACCGAGCCATCACTCCCCTTTACTCTCTGAGAAACCATTCAACTCCCAGTCACACATGGCACGAAGGAGATTATTCTTTAGAACCAAATTTACAAGCAGTACTGACACGATTCTGTTCAGACCATCGGCTCACATCTGATCGTTTGGTACAATCAAACCACGTTAGAATCTGGTTTCTAATAACATTAAACTCAAAATATGGGACATGCAACACATCAAATTAGTCTCTAGATGTTTTACCACAATTTAGTGAGCAGGGTTCTTAAAATCAGATAAATGTGACAAATAATACAAATGAAATCCAACAAAAAGTCAGACTTTTACTGGGTCAGACTCACCCATCCCGATTTCAGATATATTCACTTTCCATGTCACCTCAAGACAATAAAACCTTAAGAAACTATGGAACACAATCTATTACCGTCCACGGGTGATACTGCTGGAAAAGCACCCAACATCTTGCCAGTCAAAATGGGGTCAAACGATGACCTCGAGGTTGTCCTACAGTTTTAAAAATGGGCCACAGTACCTTCTCAATGACAGCATGCTGGCATATCCAGATCTAAAATGGGTAGACCATCCCCTTGAAAAACAACGACAGAACTTTTTCATGATGACACTAGGTAAGCATGGCCTCGTTTTTGCTTTCACGCAGTGGATCTATGACACATGCCAGAGGTCGCTACTGGCAAGGGACTTTCCTGAGGAAATCCTCAACCTGGTGGTACTGGAGCAATTCATTGCCTTCCTTCCGCCGGGGACTGCAGAGTGGTTCCAATGCATATGACTGGTGTCACTCGCAGGGGCAGTCCAGATGGCCAAGGAATACCAAATGGCATATTTGGAGCAGCCAGAAATAATTTAGAGAAATGTCTCTATTTCTCATAATTCCCTGCCCCTCCTTGCCCTCTGCTTGTACCCACTCCTTAGAAACAGGGGCCCCCTTTTCCAGAAACCAGCGCCCAAACCCATGCTTTGCCTTCCTCTCCCTTTTCCAGTTCACCACCTCCTACCCCTGTGATGTCTCCTTTAACGACCTTTCTCTCCCCACTGGTGGA
This sequence comes from Heterobranchus longifilis, assembly GCA_028570985.1. Lineage (NCBI taxonomy): Eukaryota > Metazoa > Chordata > Actinopteri > Siluriformes > Clariidae > Heterobranchus > Heterobranchus longifilis. The sequence goes on along the minus strand of JAOVVB010000034.1, from coordinate 6,876,374 downwards.
ACTTCGCATAATTAATCTTCAGTAAGGGTTTTAGGGAAGGCACGGTTGGTGAAGGTGAGGTGTGTTCACGGTGATGTGCACACATATTAACTAATTCCCCATCACCCTCCAATTCAGGGGAAAACATAAAGTGAAGGCAGTGATTAGTCCAAGCATCAATGATCCACTAATCCTAGGAGTGGACTGCCTGGGATATGCAGTTTTCAATGAGCAAAATGCCCATGATTGGGTCCTGTGTTAAAAATAAGCAGGGTGTAGAATGCACATTACTTTCTAGGGAGGCAATGCTGGGTCTGTCAATGTCAACTGGGAATAAGGGATACACCAAGGGTGAGGCTCCTTCCCAAATAGGGATTCCCCTTTTGGAGATTTCTTTTAGGAGCTATAAAGGGGATGAGCCTGTTCCTGGGGCTGGCAGTTTGTTTCTAATTTTTCAGATGTCACCAGCCCACTGACTGACCTCACAAAAAAAAGGGAGCTCCAGATCTGGTCCAGTGGATGGAGCCAAGCTACCGGGCTTTTTACTAGATAAAAGAGGTTGATGTGTTGACCGGTTGTTGCATTCACCTGACTTTTCTCTCCCTTTTTATGCAGACTATTGCATTAGACTGGGGACCGTTCATTCTGGGGATTGTTCTAAGGTGGTGGACAGGGAGGAGTGCCCGATGATTGTTAGTAGAAAACTGTCAGTGAGAGAAACAAAGCACAGCACCATTGAGAAGGAGTGTCAGACCAGGAAGTAAGGGGTCTTCACTTTCTGATAGTACCTACAGGGGTAACTTTTACCCCCTCCTTTTGGACCATGCCCCGATGGAATTCCTCCACCGCATGAAAGATGCTAATGCACAGATCACTTGATGGTATCTGGCACTTCATGGGGAAGGGTGAACAGATGCTACAGCAATTTTCGTTTGCCCGTGGGAAAATGGGGGGCAGTCGGCTACAGGCCGGACAGCTCCCAAGCAGTCGAGGTAACACATAATGCTTTTCACCTGTGGCTCATTATGCAGTTCATATACATGTGTGTCTTTCTTTGTGTTGGCAGACAAAGAGAAACGGGGGGAGTGACAGTTCTGAGTGACAGTGTGCTTCAGAAGCAGAACTCAACAAAGAATGCAAAAGTTATTAGACTCACCAAGACTGCTTCCAGCCCTTTATTCCCCGAACATCCCAAAAATTGTTACATTTGTCTTTGCAAATGTGTATGCAAGTGTACTGTACGTGTGCATTACCGCTTTTTTTTAACCGAGGGAGATGTACAGTAGCAACCTGTGAAACCAGTGCAGCTAAATAAAATAAAAATTTCCTGTTATGGAAAGTGTTTAAATTTGAAAAACACATCATGTTGCCTTCAAACCAACTTAACATCTTTGCTTAGCAGTATTTTGAAACGACTAGATTAGTACCATGAATGTAAGGTGATAGTTTTTCGTTTGCAGCTCATGAGAACAATCACGATGACGGTGCAAAGACAGACAACGCTCGAGTAGTTTAATATTGACTTGCAAAAGCTTGTGTGCTCTAAGATGTTTTCTGTTCACCACATGTGTAAAGAGTGTTTATTCGCACATTCACACAGAGTATGAATTGAAAACTTACCTCCACTCGCATATTCCATTATTAAATAAAGAGTCTTCTCAGTCTCAATTACTTCAAATAACTTCACTGAAATTTCAAAAAAGATACATGAAATATAAAAGCATGTCAAATACAAAACTGTTTGCAGCCTGTAAAATGTTTAAAACAATCAATCTACTACTGGGGGAATGTATTCTATGCATTAATACATATACATACCTATATTTGGATGATTCAAGATCTTCATTATTCGGACTTCTCTAAAAAGCTGTGGAAAGAAATATGAAGTATCAATACTGCTATTACTTATTTCCTAGTGTCGTGTATTCCCTGTCTTTTGTATACATCACCATGTCTGATTTGTTTTCATTCATATCTTAAGTTTTAACTTAAACAACAGAAATTATCCTTGTTCTAACTACCAGACCTACCATTTTATACATGTTCCCGCAAATGATTCCCACAACTTATAAGGAATATTTAGAATAAATGCAAACAAACAAACCATCATAAATATGTCTTGGTACAATGTAAAATCCCATGATCATTTATTAAAGTAAGAGTCAGTGAATTTTATCAAATACAACACATTCTGTCAAAGTTGGCAAATATCTCATGTTCTGTTGGCTGTCTGTCTGCCCTGGCTCTGTTAATGCGAAACTAAAAAGTGGAGCAGACCGCATCACACGACGCTATTCCAGCTAATCAGCAACAGGGGCATTCTTGCTCTATGACATTTATAATAAAAATGAATCAGCATGTTTTGGTTTGCTAACTTCAGTATCACTGATTTGTTGTTTAACATGGGGAAAAAAATTACAAGTTTCAAAACAACAGCCAGTGGTTGTTGACCTTTACAAATCAGACAATGAATAAGAAACAATTAATAAGTAGACGAAAGCCGATGAAGCACAAATAAGGTTATAGCAAAAAAGGTTCTTCACTTGAAAAAGTTAGAAATTTGTCAAGAATTGGAGCCATTAAACCCTGCTGAAGACCCGCGATATAAATTGAAGAGGAAAACACCTTGTAAGTATATACAACAAAGAGAGCTGAAAGTGCTTAACAATGATCAAATCTGGTTAGACTACTTATCTCACGATCACATAATCTTAATTGTAGGGAGTCTGATGATTTTTTTTGCAATCATTGTTTTGTAAACTAAACAAAACAGAAAAAGTCTTACAATTTTTCTAAATTAATTGCTGCATATTAATAAAGGGTGCCAATAATTAAGGTATTAAAAATCGAGATGATAATCAATGTTTTTTGCCTTGTCTTGTATTACTGTTCTAGTAAGTTGAATTTAATTCAATTGAACTGAATCAAACGTCTAAGGGGACACGGTTAACGAGGATCACTAGGCTCACTAACTTTGAAGCTGGAACCAGGTAAATATTTTAAAACTAGCCGTTTACTCACAGGCTTAATTAAATTCATCTGTATGTTGTTTTTTTTTTTAAATCCAATCAGTGTTGGAACTGCAAAGCACACAAAGCAAGCCTTTGTGAAGAAGTGTACAAATGGTGTACAAATGGAAACATGTATTATTCCATTACGCAGGTGTGAGATTCCCGTGTGCACAGCAGAGGTGGAAGGTGACTCAGCAAATTGACTTTGTTACTGTACTTAAGTATATTTCACGTATCTACTTTACATGAGTAGTTTTATTCGGAGACATGTTTTACTTTTACCCCACTACATCCTATAGGAAATATCTGTACTTTTACATGACTGCATTTTTGCGCGTTTGTTGCGTTAATAATTGGAGGGGTGTGTGTAGGGGTGTGTGTGTAGGGGAGTGTATTCGAAGTGAAAAAATCTGAAGGTGAGTCCTATTATATGATATACTGATATACTGTATGTGATACACGTTTAATCAAGTAGATACGTCGATTGAGGACTTCTACGTTTATTTGAGTAATATTTGACCTAGGATATCTCTACCTAATCAAGTACTGTTGAAATCACTGATGCTTTTTCAGGAAAAAAGTGTTGATCAGCTACAAACCTCACATCAATCCAGATAACATTTGGGTGAGGATCTTAAACATTTTTTCGGGTATCTTCAACACTGAATTAACTCGTATTTCTCAACAAAATACTGATTTAATTTGCATTATAAAACACGAGACTTGGACTGCTTATCCTTAATATTTTATCTGCCGAATCACACTGATGCTTTCGATTATATCAGTTTAAACAATTGATCTGGTAACACTCAAACTTTAAAACAAAACAGTGCGTAAAATGCGGTAAAAGGGAGGAGAGAAGCCAAGGTTTCGTAAGTAGTAATGTGAAGCTCCAACATGTGAAATCATACCAGGAGGCCAAAAACTTATCATCCTAAAGGGATTTAAAAAATAATTTTACAACTCACAGAACACTGAACTCACACTAAAGCAGTCTAGTTGCCATTGCTAGAGAGGAATCCATCACTGCTCCTAAACACACACTCACTATCTCACACATACATTTTAATATAACTCTTTTAAATCTAGCATACACATACAGTATTAACTCTTTCTAAATTATTTGATTTTGGGAAAAGCTTAAACAACGAAAAAAAAAGCTGACACAGCAGCATGTGAAGAAGACCCAGACTTAATATAATTCATGATTTCGGTTTGAAAGTTTGGGAAGCGCGTGATGATTTTGGGAAGCTCATAATAGATACAGAGTGCATAAAAAAATCCCTCGCTCCCTCCGCCACACACATACACAGCACATATGTGCACACACACTTGTCCAAGTTGCATCACTGACCGACATACAGCTGTCCAAGATCACTGAGTAATCCCAATGAATGAAATGTCACTTAAGAATTTAATAAACCTTCACAGAGAATAATTCTCAGCAAGTTGGTTCATTAACTCTGATGCTTTCATGGTGATAAAACACCTCGGAAAGGTAATCCAGGTAAGTAAAAGCTCTCCTGTTCCGATCATTCCCATATGTTGTTTGCCCGGACATCGTAGCTGACAGTGCTAAAAATGGTGGCTAATGTATTGCAATAATTCATAATACGGTTATATATTATACAGTGGAACCTCGGACTGCAAGTAACCCAGTTTGCAAGCGTTCAGCAAGAGGAGCGAAGATTTTAAATGAATAAAAAATTTAATTAAATAAATTTTGACTTGAAACACAACCGAGTCTTGATGTACGAATACCAAGTATCATCAAGTATCATGTATCACGCAATGCGCTTCTTGTTTTGACACCGAGCGTCACGAGATCACAACCTAGCCAATGGTTCTTCTCTCTCTCGCTCTCACTCGTATAACCAAAATCTCGTCTTACTTCACACACACACACACACACACACACACAGCATGCGCGTGCACAAACACATACACACAAATACACAAGCGCGTATGCAACATTAACGGAAACATTTATCTGTCATGATTTATTTTAACTTTTTTCAAAGGTAAAATGCAGGTTAATTTATATATATAATATATATAATAATATTTTGGCAAAGCAAGACATGCATCTGTATCTTCAGTGGTTAAGCCACCTCTTCTATAATACTCAGAAAAATTGACACTACTACAACCAAATGAGCATTCATTGCTTAGCTAAATAATTAACCAGCTCACAATATTTACTTAGCCAACATTCTGTATCATTTGTACGATTGGTTATGATGGCCATGTTAGATTTTAAAGTTATACAATGCATACAGTATGTGGTTTCAGAGGCAGCGTTATGTGAGAGGCGAGAAATGGAAAGGCTTGTGGCGATGTAAAGCTCTGCGGGAGACAGGGGGGTATTTTTAGAATGATATTCTTACAAACATCAGGGTGTCACAGACAGGGCTCCAAACACACCAGACTGAAAGAGTTTTCCTCTGGAGTGGAATCAAATAGATGATTTTTTTTTTTTTTTAAAGCAGAGGGTCATCAGTCTCAGTCCGAAGTCTAAAACTTCAACAGTCTTAATCATACTGTCATGGGAGTGATTGAAAAGCGTTGGACAACACCTCCCATCATACCCCTGTGAGTCACATGACTGATATCACACGCACCTTTTTTGTGTTTGTTTCTGAAAGGGTTTGCTATTTAAGTTTCAGGTTCTCATTAGGTTTTTTTGTTTTTACGCCTGTTAAACTGTTATAGTTACCTGCTGTCGTAGGGCTCTATGTTAATACTCTCCCTATTTTCTATTCTGGTAATGTCTGACCCCTGGTATACCTGAGTGTATTATGACAGGATTTCATCATTATTTTCTGCTGGGTGAAGGATGAAAGCCAAAGTGAGGAATTTGAAGACAGCAAATTGGCAGCCTGGCTCTGAATGTCCTAAACCACTGGGGATTGACGACGTGGACATGTCGGCTTTTTATAGATGATTCATGCAACAGGGAATAAACTATCAAGTTTTTCTTTTTTTTCTTTGGTTATTAAAATACTAGTTTTATTCCTCTAACATAAATTTATCAAATATAGTTGCATGCAACAATGAGCGGGCCCAAGCGCCTTGTGCCAACGCCCCCGAGCGCAACAAAAAGACAGTGGGCACATGCATTTAAAGGGGACACTTTAAACTGGATTCCCCCGGATGCTGGGGAAAAGCATCACACGATGATGTCACTTAATGTGATGTCACTCAAAGTCACTGAATTTAAGCCACTTCTTGGCATAAGTTTAAGGCATCATCATGGCTGACCCATTTAAGATATCAAAAATTACCTCCACAATTTTGCATCCTCAATGTCTTTAGATCACATAGGCCTGGTTTGGTGTAGATCGTATAAATCCCCTAGGAGGAGTATATCAAATTACAGTACATTGGGTGCATTTGCAAAAGACCCAAAATAAATGACTTCCTGTTGAGTAGAGTCCATGACATGTGTACCGGGTTTTGTATGTATACGGTCAAGTGCATTTGAGCTATACAGCAAAATCTTGGCTCGGGTGTCCATACGGCAGCAGATTCCGAACTGTCTGATGATTTTCATGACTTTTTGAGCACGTTATGACTTCAAAATGCCCTGGATTCTGGAATAAAAAACCTAATCCTTAGAAGAACAAGAGGGACCTTCAAACACTATGAAGACATACGGCTGATGTCATAGTGCGTGGCCCCTAACTGAGAAATTTAGCTGTACGTAAAAGAATGGAAGAGATTAATAAAAGCTAATACATTTCTACAAACAAAGGCAAAGTGTCAGTGCAGGCAGTTTGTATATGCGATGTAGTACCATGTCTATTGTAAGGTATCTTGCAAGAGGAAAGAAAAGGTGGATCATGGAGTGAATAATGTTCATACATCAAAACTGCTTGTGCACAACAGTTAACTTGTTCTCATGTAATGGTTAAAAAAAAAAAGAGCAAAGAAGCTTTTATTTCTGAGATATAGTTGGAAATGAAATTTTGTCCACCCTGGTTATTACAGTAGCTCTTTTGTGTACACCTCGAAGTATGAAGCACACCTGATGTATTAAACACAGCTGAATAAAGGTAAAAATTCACTAGGTACAATAGAACACACAACATGAACACACAATCAACTATGATTAGCTCACAACTTAAAATCCTATTTCAAATTCATTTGAGAGACCTTTTAGTTAGTTAAAGCTTTCCCCAGCTGGTGGCCCGAACACAGCTCTCTAGTGTGCAGTGGTAAATGATCTTATGCCAGGTGCTACGCATGGTGCCCAGAGGGGCCAGATGGTAGGCCCAGGGTTTCAAATGACTGCATGCACAAACACACACACACACACACACACACACACACACACACACACACACACACCTACCTACCTACCTCACTATTCTTATAAGGACCTTCCATCAACATAATTATTAATTAATTAATTAATGCTGACCTAAATGTAACTCTAACCTTAACTCCAGTAACCAAAAAGGAAACCTTTTGCTTTGTGTTTTGGTTTTACGCTAAACAAATGCGTCATATGGATTTCTGACCATTACATTAATATGTGAGCCTTCCCTAAACTGTTGCAACAAAGTTGGATGCTCACAATTATTGTCTGGAATGTGGTGCATGCTGTAATGTTATCAATTCCCTTTACTGTAACTAAGAGACCCAATCATATTCCACTCCGCCAAGCTCTACAAGGGCATGGGTTGCCAGTTTTGATGTGGAGGAAGTAAAATGTCTTGCAACCTCAACCCCACTGTCTGAATTGGAAGACCAACTGAACCCCAGTCCTCCTTACCATCATCATCATCTGACCTTACAATCCTCTTGTGGTTAAACGGGTAAATCCCCCATAGTTAAGCTCCAAAATCTATAGGACAGCCTTCCGTACAGTACCCATGACTTCCTACTACACATCATGCAGGTCCACAGTTTGACCATATTAGCTGTCCTGTAAAAAAAATAACGTATCTTTTAAAATTATCCCCAAAAGTTAGTTCTACCTTTGGCCTCATCAGACCATGCCACATTTTGCCACATTGGCTTGGTGTGAGGCACCGGTGTTGGCACTGGTGCCCACACTTCCATTGTCCATAGTGTATGAAGGGGTGTGCGAATGTGGGTGTGAGTACCCTATCCAGAGTCTTGTGCCCTAAGGTCCCTGGGATACTCTTCAGGTGACCTACAAAGGATAAGCGATTAGGAATACAAATAGACAAATAACTTGGAGGCAATTATTTTTTCAAGAGAGAAAGGGCCAGTGTCTGGCTACCTCAAAGCCCAGACATGTAACGAAAATGAGAGATTGTTGTCACATCTTGTACTTGCCTACATCTCCTTTTATATTTCTATAGGTCTTAATAAGTTTTCTTTTAGCTAGCTTTAGATTGATGTCCTGTTCTTGGCAACACACAGTAACTGCAGTACCCTACTTTCTCCCCCATCTTGATGATGGCCTTTATGTAAAGTTTTGAAAATTATTTCATCCCCTGTTGAAAACTTTTTCCTTTGTCGAATCAGAGGCCAGGAGACGATGGGATATCTTTTAAGCAGAAGTTACTCTCATTCCTTGACAATGAGATCCTGTATATACGCTTCAGTTAGGGGGTTTTCCAGGCAGTTGAAAACACACTACACGATTGGCTCCTCTCCAATTTTATTAGAAGAAAAAAAATCACCATTCCAACACACACATATTACCACTAGCACCATCAATCCTTTATACAATGTGCTTGTCAATACGACTCACACTCAAAAGTGAAAATCTGCTTTTTTACACCCTCATGCAAAGTTCTTATCTTCTCTAGCCCAAAGTAAACCTACAGTATGAGCCATACTTCGGTAATCTTTTAAATAGCCAAGCACTGATTACATACACTCTGCAGTACTGTAAGTCTGCTTAGAGACTATCATTGAAGCTTCAAAGTGGCTCAAGCCACTCAAGCATGGTCTGAAGAACTTACTAGCTAGCTGTTTGAGGTATCTGGTGGTATGCTAGCACATGTTGCTTACTGAATGGGGGGAGATCTTAATGTAGCACACGAGAGTGTGCTGGGATTTAAGTTATAGAAAATCAATAAGTGAGTCAAGGACAGATGGAAGAGGGAGCGATGCATTACCATCTTGCATGTCTCCATTTTAGCTATCATGGCATAAGTGGCTGAAGGGGAGAAGCTTGAAAAGTAGACAGAACTGCATATGGCGTACAAACCGTTTGATCAACAGGGCTACAGTAACAAGTCGGATATTATTAAGACGTGTGCACTGGATATACAATATACAGCACTAAACTCCAGTTAAAGGGACACTACAGTATGTTTAAAATATTATTGAAAAATTAGCACTATGCATTAAAAAAAAAAAAAAGAAATTAATATAAATATTTACAAAATCTGAATATGGATATTAACTAGTTAACATGGAAAAATTTTAATAATGATTACGTTTCTGTAAATGTACAGTATTTACATTCTATCCTAACCAGCTATGATATGTGAAGAAGACAAATCCAAATGACTGGCTTGAATGATTGTTCTTAACTAGAGCACGTTT
>JAOVVB010000034.1:6848020-6861643 GCA_028570985.1 Heterobranchus longifilis | reverse complement strand
AAAAAAAACCACACACACGAATACGTTGAATACTGTTTATATCGTTTATATTCTTATGTATTCCTCCATACTTACATTCTCAGTCTCCCGCTCGTTCACGGTCGGTAACGGCATCCGGGTCGACATGTTTCAGCTTTAATGCCGGCTCGAGACAACGCGCGCGTGAGTCTCGACCCTACATCTCTCTCTAACGGCCTGCCGGACAGCGCGCGCGCCACACACTAACACACATTAGAAACCCATAGCATGATCCACAACCGGAAGTGCAATATCCAGAAATGAATGTGTGGTGATCCCAGGATAAGGAGCGAATGAAGATGCTCTGCTGTTACTCCATCAGTCTCTCGCACTCTCTCTCTCTCTCTCTCTCGTCTCGTGCGTGTGAGTGCGCGTGTGTGCGCGCGCGCAGCAGCCAACCGGATGGATGCGAGAGCGCGTGAGCTGTGTACCAAATGCCCCCCCCCCCCCGTGCTCCCTACATAGACTCCCTACGGAACAAGCACCAGAGAGCCAGCTATTGATTTCTGCCACCTACCGGATTCATGAGGCACTCGTTGTTTCTGCTCAGCCTCCCAAACGCATGCGCACAAGAGAGGTTAAAAACAGGTGCACCATGTAAAAATCTACATTCTAAATTTCTCTTAGTTAACCGATAGGTGAAATGTGGTTTAATGAAAAGAGAGAGTCAGTGATTTCAATCTTCGTCAAATTCAGCATCGCCTTAGTGTCTGCGAGCTGTTCGTTCTGTGTGTAGGCTGAATAAAAAATCTGGTGTTTGTACACGGCCCTGGCGCTCACCCACTCACCCACTCATCGTCTATACCGCTTTACAGGGTCATGGAGCGTATCCCAGGAGACTTGGGGTGCGAGGCAGGGGTGCCAATCCATTGCAGGGCACACTCACTTACACACAATCACTTACACACAATGGGCAATTTGGGAATTAGCCCTCACTGCATGTCTTTGGACTGTGAAAGGAAACAGTACACCAAGCACATGCAAACTACACCACCAAGCCATCTCCATGTAAATCCAGTAAAACTTTAATTTTTAATTTCTTTTTTTTCACTAATAGGTAAAATGTGGTTTGATTGAAGGAGAAGTAAGTGATTCCAGTCTTGGTCAAATTCAGCATTTCATCAAGGTCTGCGAGCTGTTTGTTCTGTGTGTGGTTTGAATAAAAATCTGGTGTTGGTACACAGTGGCACAGTGGCACAGTGGCTTAGTGGTTGGTGCTGTCGCCTTGCACCTCCATGGTCCGGGGCCTGTCTGCATGGTAGGTTTTCAGTGTTTTCTTCACACAGTCCAAAGACATGCATGCATTAGGGTAGTTGGTGTTCCCCAAAAAAAAGCCCCCCCCCCGCAAGCCTGTATACAGGATGAAGTGATACAGACGGTGAGTAAGATCTACGTAGATGCACATCCATGAATTTGGGGGGGACAAAGTGAAAGTAGTGTAGCACTGAAGGAAGGAGTGTATTTTTTGGCTGTCGAATTATTGCATTATTGATGTGACACAATTTAGTTAAAGTGAAGCAAAATTAATTAACGTGATGCAATTTAATGTGACTTAAACGCTAAAGATAGGCCTGTGCTGGTAAAAGTTGCAATACCCCACCTCCTTTTGTAAAACTAATCAATTTTATTGATATTGCTTAACAGTATCAAAATATAGGGCATGTACGAACAATTTGACAGCAGAACGTGATAAGCACCATTTTTCATACATTTACTCATCTTGGCAAATTATTATTTTCTGACACACAGCCACCAAATTTTTAACAGCGTCATAACAACCAATTGCTTGGCAAGCAAATTGCAAGAAGCCAACACTTTCTGAGCATTCCGTATGGAGAAGACCCTGGATTGCAGTGTTAGCCGTTATGCTCCCATCCAACACCCCGCTGCCAGAGACACTCGGAATGAGTAAAACACAAAGCAAAAGCTGGTTGGTGTATGAGTTGGCATTTAACACTCTCATTACTAGGTTGTTCATTTAATTGAAATGTTGCACAGGTGCAAAAGATGTAAGATTGTATGACAAGAATATTAAGGATGATACAAGACCTGCTGGTATATTCATAACACTTCTTATATCCTCTATAATTCCATCTTATTCATTGATTTTTCCAGAAAGTTAAAAGTTTGGGTCTATTTGACAAAATTATCCGAAAATTTTCTGTGGTTCATTTCTCAGGAAATGTAGCATCTGCTTAAAAAGGCTAAAATATTTGTTTGGAAAATAGATTCTTAGGCATGAATGTATTGACTATATTGATTACATATTAATTTAAATATACAGAAATATTAGAATATTATTACAGATGGACGTATCACAGACTGGATGTTGGTAGCAGATCCTTTACACGTTGGCAGCGGATCCTTTGGACGTTGGCAATGGATCTTTTGGGTGCTGTGGTACATGATAAATACATTCATTGTCATCAGGGGCTAATCTGACTACTCTGTTATTGTAACAATCAGCAAAGCATCACATGTCCTAGGCACATGCAAATAACAGCTGTAGAGCAAAGATGTCTTAAAAAAGTTTCCACATTTAAATAAATATATATACAATAAAAATCAGTAAACAGTAATTAATAAAACAAAGCCAATAATTAGCTTGATAATCATTTGCTTGAAATGTAACCTCAAATACTAATTGTGCAGTTTAATGTCGCCGTCGTCCTCGGCTTCCTGCAGAACCAGCTACAGTCCTTCTGAAGACTTTGTCGCCCCTGAAGTGTTCTCTGGTTTGTCTGGTTGTTTGTTTGAACATTTTGCGTTTCTGAAAAACATAATACGCCGCTTTCTTTTCTCGCCTAAAGATAATTTCCAGTAAGATTAATGATTTATTTATTCATTTATTGCTGGAACACTAATGCTCGGAAATCAGATTTTTAGTCGCTGTTTATATTAATTATGTCTATTAAATTCTTCAAACAATCTGATCAGCTACATTTGATTTATGTAGCTCTCAAGATTTAACTGATAGATGATCCGTACATTTATTTATCCGCCCATGATTTTATCATCAAGATTTAATGCAGTTAGTGTGCAGTAATTTCTTCAATCAATTATTATTTTTTTTCTAATTAGATTTTTACTAATCATCATTTGCTTCTTCATTTTTTAAAATCCCTGGTTTGTTTTAAGGTAAAAGGAGGATTATACAGTATGTGTCATACACTGTATGTGTCTGTTTTATTTTACCTTTGTGCTTTATAATCACGTTGAGAAAATGTATAAATACTGTACCTGGATAAAGTGTCTGTAACACTGTATTTGTAAAAGACTATTAAAGACTTGATCTGTGTGTCACATGATGGTGTAAAAGATGGTAGTTTTGGTGGTGGTGAGTTTAACCATCATAAAATAAAATAAATGTTAACTCTCACTGTATAGTGTTATATTTGGGCGCTTTCCTGAGCCAGTTCTTTTGAACATGCACAAATATACTTTTAAACGCTTCAATTAATTGTACAGTATTCCCCCACACCCACCGGCAAGGGTTGCCAGATCACACCAACATACCACAATGAAATCCGACCCACTCCAATAATATACAAAAATAAAGCAGGTCAAATAATATCAAGACTCATATTGTAGCTCAGTTATACATGCACATATTTTGTTTCACTAAAATTGGTCTATTTTTATTACCAAGATAATATAACATATCACAATTATTATTATTATTATTATTATTATTATTATTATTATTTATTTATTTATTTATTTATTTATTTATTTTTTGACAATGAGTCCACATCAGGCTAAAAATGAAAAATCATCAATGCATTAAATAAATGCATCAATGCAAATAACTGAGTGATTTTATTTGAACATCCTGTATGCTGTTATATCAGGTGATAGGCAGGAGAGGTTCATGCTTTAAGGTGTTCTTTTAGTTCTATAAGTAATAAATGGAAGGCAAAATTATATTTGTCTGCTCTCCCTTTTTTCTGATCACAATCTGATTCATGACTGTGATACTGTACATGCCAAGTTGTGTGTTTTTCTCAAAGCGCAGAGTAATGTCGAGATACAGCACCCCTGGAGCAGATAAGGTTAAGGGCCTTACTCCTGGGCTCAGTAGTGGTAACTTGGTCATATTATGTCAGTTATATTAGTTTGCTAGTCATAATAATGGGTCCAATAGCTAGTACTGCAGCTTACTACATCATTATATTTGTTTGACACTGATAAGTTTTTACTACCATGCCTTTTTAATCACCATCACATTACACCTTATAAAACACTTTTATTGTAAAGGGGAATATCAAGGGCAACTCAATTTGTGGATATACTTAAACGTACACCTAAAATCCATGCTTGCTTGTGTCCAATTTACTAACGGGGGAATTGGTTAGGGTTACAAAAAAAAAAAAAAAAAAAAGAGCCAGCCACTTGAGAACCTCAAAGAAATCCATTTATTATCTATACAGCTTACCCTGTACAGGTTCGTGGGGGGCCTGGAGCCACCATACCAACCTCAAAGACATTTTAAAAGCCCTGTTTTGACATCCACCCTTATATCCAATCGTCAAGCTTAGTACGTGGACAATGGCTAACCTCCCTTTCATTGCCTGAGAAAGTGCACCAGCATGCAGTCAATTGTAAATCTGTAAATCTGATGAGCTCTGGCTCTTTGGTTTACCTTTATTGTTTAAAAAGCACATCTGGCAAATGCATCCTCGTCATCTTCTTGGGGCTACTCACACACCCAATGCGTGTATGCTCTCGTGTGACAGATACTAAAATATACTACATGCATATTTTAGTATCTGTTACCCTTAGTGTAAACTCCTTTACATTTAATGTTCAAATTTAGTAGAGATCTGGACCCTTATATATTCAACTGAAGCATGTTTTTTTATATAACAATACTATACTGTAAGTTTACTTTATCCACTAGAGGACAGTGTTGATTATCTTTCTATTGGCATGGACAAGGCTTTTCAGAGCAGCCCGGTTACAGAGGAGTAACAGGAATTAATTTTTTTATCTACAAAAAAGATTTGACTGTTTGTTTGTGGCCTGAGAATTATAATTATTGACTAATGAAAGTAATAGAAATAAAGTGATGAAATATCATTTAATAGAAATAAAACAAATGCTGATAGGATTTACTGCAGTAACAGTAGTAGTAGAAATAATAATAATAATAATAATAATAATAATAATAATAATAATAATAATAAATAATACAATAATAATAATAATAATAATAATAATAATAATAATAATAACATATCTAAAAACCTCTGTAGTCCAACTAGGGAGGCCAATGGTGATTACCAGCGTATTTGTTCCTATTTTACAACCGTGATCAGACCCCCGGTCAACATTCACACACTACAGGCAATTTGGGAACGCCAATTTGCCTAATCTGCATGTCTTTGGATTGTGGGAGGAAACCGGAGTACCCGGAGGTAACCAACCAAGGAGAACAAGCAAACTGCATGCATACAGACCCGTGGTGGGAATTGAACCTGTACCCTGGAGGTGCGAGACAGTGCTAACCACTAAGCCAATGTGCTGCCTAATAATCATAATAATAGTAATAATAATAGTAATAATAAGTAGTAGTAGTATTTGCTAATTTTACAGCTTATTTCTGGTTCTTAGTAAGTGTATTTCGTATATATGAATTTTATTACTGCAAATCGTAAAACACTGTTAGCTGGGCAAAGAGGAATACTGGCAAAGCTGAAAAGAAGAAAAAAAATACCCAACAATCCACTGAAGCTTGGCACCGAGATGAGCATTGCTGGAATTCTGCATCTGATCTGCTTGGATCACTCTTTGACAGGATAGATAGCACCCAGTCTGCAGGGCTAAACAACTCTCTGCATGTTCAGAACTCATTTTCTGCTTTTATTCTCATTCCTTATGACTCATTCTCCCCAAATCAGAGCAAAACCTCTTAATGAACCCCGGTTTCTGTGTGTCACAACAATCTACCAGTGTTAGCATAGTTTTGATGTATACAAAGATTGTAGAGACACTAAATGGAAATATAAGCCACTAATTATTTGAGAAGGTGTATATAGAAATCGTTTGGGGTGACTCTGATCGCAATAGAGCTATAATTATCATTGTGGTTTGATTAACCAGTACTGTATGTTGTGCCATCTATAGTAAATGTTGCTTCTATTGCTTGCTGTGGATCCAACACCTCCAGGGTCCAGGTTCGATTCCCGCCTCGGGGTCTGAGCGCATAAAGTTTGCCATCAGCCATTCACATGGCATCAAAAGAATGCTTAAAAATCAGGCAGAAACAGGGCAACAACTTGAGCTGATGTTCACATCAAACATCAAAATGGGAAAACATGACCTCTACATTTAACCATGGCATGGTGGTTGGTAACAGATGGGCAGGTTTGAGTAATGAGCCCATCTGATTCTTTCATTCAGTTTGAAGAGAACATTAATTAAAGCTGTGGATCTGTATTATGCTGTTTTGACATGATTGGATGATTAGATAACCGCATACAAATGAAAGCGTACACATGTTCCTAGAAAAAAAATTATTAGGGTATATTCAGTGCACACGATGGCACTGAACTCTTCATCTCATAAATAACTGATCACGACCGGATGATTTAATTAGGTTCAGGTATTGCATGTGATGTACTGTAATTCAGAAATTTCATGAACATAAAACCCATTTTACACCAAAACACTGCAGTAGTAGTAGTAGTAGAGCTTGTATTGTCATTGTTAAAATTACAGAACTCTCTCTGCAAAGGTTATGTACCAGAGTAGCAACATATAAACCGATCAAAAATAGTCAAACAAAATAATCGCAGGAAAATAAAACAGTACGAGGTGGACCAAGATTAAAAAAAAAAACCTGTGCTCAGATCAGATCCTTTAACTAAAAAATACCTCTAGTTAATTAAAAACATATAAAAATACTAGTTGTGTATATCAGTTATTATACGCTGGGGTGGGGTATAAGAGTAGTGCCACAGTTCTGGGAAAAAAAGCTGTTTTTTATTTCCCTGAAAGTCCAGTCTGTGATGTTCCTGTTCCGGTATCTCCTTCCAGATGTCTCAAGGTTAAACAGGTGATGACTCAAACAAGATGGAACATTGAGTACAGGTTGATTACCAATCTCTTAGCTGGGTCCAGATGATGCTCTGAGATTTTCTTACAATTCTCTATAGTGCTTTCCTGTCAGCCTGGTTGTAGGTGGCATACCGTGATGTCATACAAAAAGCTCACCAGCAGTTTCTAGGGTAAGTTGTATCTCCTGGGTGTCCTCATGTACAGTAGTAGAGGTGCTGCTGGACTTTTCCCACTGTTGTGTGGGTGCTAGTGGTCCACCTGAGCTCCCCTGTGAGTTACACAACTTAAAACTTGAAGCATGTAACCCAATGTACTGCATCTGCATTTATGAAGCGTGAGACGTGTTTAGTCCTTTTTGTTAGTCAATGATCATGTCCTTTTTTCTTTTTTTTACACTGACTGCCAGGTGTATCATCTCTGTACCCTATCTCTATATACAGTTTCATCTCTGTTTATTATTAATCCAGTGATTGTAGTGTCGTAATGTAGTTGATTGGATGAATGGCGAAACAGTCATGTGTAGTGAAATGGACCAAGAATACACCTCTGTGGTACTCCTATGCTCAGAGTGCGGGTGAATGGGGTGTGTATGGCCAGTCTTTGTGTCTGCGTTCAGTCAGTTTAAAAGTCGAGTTACATGTGGGCGTGTTGAGCCCCAGGTGGTGTAGTTACAGTAGGTTGCCAGTGTATTGGGAAGTATGGTATTAAAGTCTGAACTATAACTGGCAAGAAGCATCCAAGCATAGATGTTTGTTTGCTCCAGAACAGTGTATAGAGATTGCATCATCTGTCCATCTGTTTGCCTTGTAGGCAAACTGCAGCTGGTCTATGATTGTAGGAATAGAGCTCCTGATGTGAAAGAAGGTCAGCCTCTCGAAGAATTTAGCTGCTCTAAGGGTGAGTGCAACTGGCCTGTAGTCATTGTGGCAGGCGATTACAGACTGATTAGTAATTGTTCCTATCCCTTGGTAGATGTGTATAAGTGTTGTTAATATACTGTAGATGCATAAGCCTCCTCCTGATTTCTTACTGGAGTGGTGTGTTACTGTACAGGTACTGTATGTCAGCTCTGTGAACAGTGTGGCCTGCTAGATCGATGGTTTCATTGGTTTTTCCTATATTACTGTACATGTTATGTAAATTATGTTACCTTGTGTCTCAGCCTCATACAGTAGTCTCATCCATTTTAAAGTCATGTTCAAAAGTTAGCACCCCTTTTTTGTGTGTGTCTGCGAAAACATTATATATAGCCTTCTTCACCGTGCCATTATTTATTTAACAAAAATGAAGCCAAAAAAAGCATGTGGGCAATACTAAGTACCTCCATACGGCTTCCACAAGATTTAATAGGGTAAGTTGCAGCTAAGTGCTGCTAATCGTCAGCCCTTGATTAAAAGATCATCAGTAGGTGCTTAGACCTATATAAGAAAAGCAGAAGTTTTGGCAGTTTGCTGTCCTGGAGCATCCAGGTGTGTGTTAACACAATGCTAAGAGAGAAAGACGTTGTCTTAGAGAAGCAGTTGTTGCTTACACTCTCTGAAAAGGATTATAAAACCATTATCGAACAATTCTCTATAGAAAGAAAGATTCATAAGTGGATCTTCTTAGGAGTGGACTTCCCAGTACATTCACCACAGCCTCAGCCTGTGCAGTGCTCAAAAAATCCCCAAGAACCTACATTTCAGACCCTACAGTCCTTACTGAGAATGTTACATGTTAAAGTCCATGACAGCACAATTAGAAGAAGACTGAACAAGTACAGTTTGTTTGGAAGGGCTGCCAGAAGAAAGTCTCCTCAGTCAGAAGACAAAAACAGGATAAGCCGAGACAGTGAGCACCAACACTATTAGTAGATTTAGGAGCTTTTATTTTTTGTGCTTTCTTGCGAATACCTGTCAATATCACAAACATGCATTACTGCTGTATAAGATTAACCAATGCCACTGGTGCTAGGTTACAGACTGAAATATCCGCCATGTGTTAATTAAATTGTTATCGAGATTGTTATAAAGTATGTTTTTTGTCTAAACTGAATATTCTGAACTATGATTTAACAGTTAAAGGAGTTGACTGACTAACTTTCTACCAATTGACCAGAAACAAATGCAAGACAATGCCAGCACTCAAACGGTATTCACAGGCCCTGCCAGCTTTGTGGTTAGGACTTCTCCCAATTAGCCCATTACATTATAACCTTAATCAGGAACTTACAGCTCTTTAACTCTGCCTACAGGATATTTGCTCTTTGTTTTAACTGGCGGTTCACCATCAGACCCACTGCCTTGCTCCTGGCACCCGCCACAAGATTGATA
The DNA here is from genome assembly GCA_028570985.1 of Heterobranchus longifilis. NCBI lineage: Eukaryota > Metazoa > Chordata > Actinopteri > Siluriformes > Clariidae > Heterobranchus > Heterobranchus longifilis. The sequence goes on along the minus strand of JAOVVB010000034.1, from coordinate 6,852,254 downwards.
TTTTGTACAGCTCTCTTACAAGTTTAGCCACCCTGATGAGATGGAAATGTAACATTTCTTGTAAAATGCAATGTAGGGCAAGTTTATTCTGTTTTAATAACTCATTATTTCATAATGTTCTCCTGTCATGACAGAGTTAATACACTGAAAAGGGCCTAGCAGTTAACCCTTTTTCCTTGCCGCGGCTCTCTGATGTCAGATTTGGTGTCACAGTGCTGTAAATTAGTCATATTGTAGTTACAGTTCTGCTTGGTAAAGTTCTGCTGGGTTTTGTGGGTCATTCTAAGGAAAGGGTTCAAAGCTTCCAAACAGGTTGTGATGCATTTGACATCTTTATAGCCGATTTTGAAATTGAACAGCCTTCCTTAAAATTCTGAAAATCTAATCTTTTGGGTTCTTCATGCCCATATTTTTAGTTATCCTCCTCACTGTGCTTATCTGTATTTCGTGTTAAGAGAGATAAAAAGGAATTTATATACAGTATGTGCAATGTAATAATAATACTTACATTATACAGTGTCAATAATGCAGTATTAGTAACTTGCATATATAATAACAAGGATGCATTGGTGGCGTAGTGGTTAGGACTGTGGCATCACATCTCCAGAGATGAGGGCTTGATCCCCACCTTCAGATCTATGTGTGTGGAGTTTGCATGTTCTCCCAGTGCTTGGTGGGTTTCCTCCAGGTGGTCGGGTTTCCTCACGCAATCCGAAGACCTGCAGATTAGGCTAATTGGCCTTTCCAAATTGCTCATAGTGTGTAATTGTGCCCTGCAATGAATTGGCATGCTGGCAAAAATGGTACAGTATAGAGAATAAATGACAGAGTGAGTGCGTATAGGAAAAAATTGGATAATTTTTTCTTTAGAAAAAATTGTTGCTGAGAGAGATCAGAGAAGAATGACCAGATTTTAGTCTTTAAGAACTAAAAAAATAATACTTTATGCCTCTGGTAAGCAGAAAAGCATCTCAATCTGGAGAAGACCACATGGAGGTCTTCAGCAAGAACAAGAACCTGAGACAATCATAGGTACAGACTCGTCAAAACAGGACTAAAAAAAAGACCAGGAGATTTTTTTTTACATTTTTAAAAATCTTTTATCAGCTGTCCAGGTTGTGTGTACATGTGCTGATGATCATCAGTTCTTGGCTGGCAGTAGTAACCCACTGTGGTCTTCTTCTGTTGTAACCCATGCATCTTAAGGTTTAATGTTTTATGAATGCTGAGATGCTCTTAGAACACCACTGTTGTAGTAAAGAGTGATTATATGCGCTAAGATATCCTTCCTGGCAGCTTAAACCAATCGGAAGATGCTAATCTGATCTATTTTAACAAGAAATGGTTCCACTGAGAGAACTGCACTTCCATCACATGGCCAAATCAGACAATTGGGTATATATGTAGTTAATGCAATGCCATTCAATACTTCACTTACTTTTTAGTTCTGAGAGTAAATGATAAATGATGCACTAATATTTAAACTAGTTCTTTTGTTAGGTCCCAATAATTCAGAGTTGAATTTACCAGACAGTAATATTGCTCGACAGACGATAATACAAGCTGGGCAGATCCATTATACCCCTCACTCCAGCCAGACTGCTTAATAATAGCAGTTGTTGAATTTGAGCAAAGCATGCTTTACAAGGTAGAGCTTGCTCATTCCGTTTTTGCTCCGACAAGTCAATAAAACCCGCTGGTATGCCGAACATCTTTGGAAGGCAAGATACGCGAGGGTGAGGACGTGAGTGGTATTTAATCAAGGATAAAGTGATCCCAGTATTAGAGTGCCAGGCAGCCGTGCCTAAAACAACAAATGTTATGTCTAAAGTAAATACTAAGCGATGGAAGAAGTTCACCAGAGGCGGCATTGACAGTCTCTTGAGGAAAATCAAGAGGAAGTGCTACTTGAAACTGTGGTCCATGTGGTGACATTTTTTTTTTTTAATGTAAATAAACATTTTGAATTATTTTTATTAGGCAAGCATGAGTGATCGGGATGTCAGGAAGTCTACATTAATTTACGAAAAGCATATCAGAACACAAAATACATCAGACAATGAGGAGGATATGCTACAATAGCACAGACTTACTCAATAATGACTCAGAAATTCTTCCAGGATATGAAAAGGTTTCAAATTTGTAGCCATGACACCATGGACCAAAACCCCTCTGAACTGTGGTGTTTGTGTAATGTGTGGGATGCATAATACCCATAAAGCATTGCTAAACCATAAAGTTTCTGAATGTTGAATCTGAATCCTTTTGCTGACTTCCTGCATGCCACAATTTATCCATCTTCTAATGGCTATTTCCAGCAGGGTAATGTCAAAAGGGCCGACTCGAACCGGTTCCATGAACAGAGTGATAAATTCAGCGTACTTCAAAGGCCTCCCCAGTCACCTGATCTGAATAAAATAGTGCACTTTTGGGATGAGGTAAAATGAAGGATTCACAGCATGAATGTTCAACAGATAAATGTGCAGCGCTGATGTGACACAATCAGGCCAACATGGCCCAGGATTTGAAAGAAATGTCTCCAACACTTTGGAAAAAAGGATTGTGGCTGTTCTGGGAGACAAGGTGGTCTAACAAGTGTTTTATACATATCTAAATATAACTTCTTTTTTTTTTTTTTTTTTGAGAGCAGCACGGTGGCTTAGTGGTTAGCACTCCAGGGCCCGGGATATAGATTCCCACAACTGTGTGCATGCTCTCCCCGTGCTTGGTGGGCTTCCTCCAACAGGCCAGGAGACATGCAGATTAGGTTAATTGGCGTTCCCAAATTGCCCGTAGCGTGTGAGTGAGTGTGTGTATGTATGTGCCTTGTGATGGATTGGCACCCCGTCCAGGGTGTCTCCGGCCTCATACCCTAAGTCTCCTGGGATTGGCTCCAGGCCCTCTGTGACCCTGTATACAGGATAAAGACGACGGTATAGACAATGAGTGAGTGAGAGACTTATGAGAGGTGAAACTGTGTGATGATTGATTGATTGATTGATTGATTGAAAGATCTAAAAGTCTTAAGCTGCCTAAATTCATTCCTGCCATTGCAACAGTTGGCAATGTCACTAGTGTTTTGTCTATTGCTGTTGAAGTCCCTTAACAAGACGTCCTTCATTTGAGGTGTAAAAAAATGTAGGGGTTCCCTGATGTATCTGCTGCAAGAAAATAAACAGATCATGATGCATCATGAGTAACGAGTGATAAAAACCTATCCGTTATGACTTGTGATTTTCTGGGTTCATTCGTTCTTCCCTCCTTCAGCTTGGCTTGATTCAAATGCCACTGGTGTAAGTGCCTGGCACTTAGTGTTCATTATCTGGCTCGTTTTCATCTGCTGTTTTATGTACAGAGTAACCAGTATGTCAAACTAGCAACGTAATATGGTGTCACTCCGCAAGGGAGTACAAACTGCCAACTGACACAACACGGTTTGATAAATAGGCCCTTTACCTAATTTAGTGTGTGTATGTGTATCTGTGTGTGTAAGAATGTAGGTTGGTTGAGTGGCTTTCTCTGTTTGCCACTTATGAACACAGTCTCTGCCAAAAGCAAAAGAGTGACCTCATCTAATTTTCTTTTTCCGGTTGGCCATGCCCTGCAATAAGCACCAAGATTTTTTTAACCTTTCTCCTGGGATTTGCTCAGTTACCCGTAGAAAGACATTCGGAGTTCATTCATACTGTAAGTTCACAAGTGGGCTGTTCTATTTCAAATGGACTTAAATATTACTAAGTAGTAAGGATGTAATATGTTGCATTATAAATACATTATTTAAAAAGAACTAATGAAGTTTTCTATACAGAAATAAATAAAGCTAAGGGGAGGAGGTGCTCTGATGCATTGTCTTATTTTTCTTCTTCTATGCAACAAATTTGCAAGCATATCACGTAAGTAAACAAGAGAACAATGTTGGGGCCAAATTCCACAACCCTTGTTCTGTGCAAAAATGCATTCATAAGTTCAGCTGAGACTCTCATAGCTTCTGCAGTCCCAATGAGGTACATCAAGTTGGTAGCTTGTATAGTTGCTGTGTATTTAGTTAAGAGGTGGCACGGTTTAGTGGTTAGCACTCTCACCTTGCACCTCCAGGGTCCATGTTCAATTTGTCTGCATGCTCTCCCCGTGCTTGCTGGGTTTCCTCTACATACTCCGGTTTCCTCCCACACGCCAAAGACATACAGATTAGGCTAATTGGCATTCCCAAATTGCCTGTAGTGTGTGTAAATGA
>JAOVVB010000034.1:6835802-6847501 GCA_028570985.1 Heterobranchus longifilis | reverse complement strand
TATAGTATAAAGCAGTATAGACGATGCGTGAGAGTGCTAGCTAAGGTTATTCTGGAGAAAAATGAGAGTTAATTTAGCATTTTAAGTGAACAATGCATTTTTGTATGGAACAAGGGTTGTGGAATTTGGCCCTTAATTACTTACTCTAAGGTAAGTAATTGGGACCAGTAATTGGGGTCATTGTGCATTGTCCAAGACCTATGGCAATGGATTTAAAATAGTTGTATTGCTACAGTAGCTTCGGTTAGCCATATGGCTAGTTTTGAAAACCATCTAAACTACTTACATTTAAGCATTTGGCAGACGCCCTTATTCAGAACGACTTACAATTTTATCTCAATATACATCTGAATATCAGCATCATCTATAGCACTTTTTATCCTGTATATAGTGTCGCAGGAGACTTATAGCACGAGGCATGTACCCTGGTTCACCCTGGACGGGGTTCCAGGGCACACACATACACATTAGCCTCATCTGCATGTCCTTGGACTGTGGGAAGAAACTCGGAGCATCCAAAGGAAACCCACCAAGCATGGAGAGAACATGCCAACTCCATGCACACAGACCCCTGGAAATCAAACCCGAACCTGGAGGTGCACGGCCACTGTGCTACCGTGTCACCTTTGGTAATTCCAGTATATAAATAATTTAACATGGTTTCAAGTAGTTTTATTCTATACTACTGTTCATTCCTCCTTAAACCATCTGTTCAATATTTTTAAAAATGATTCCAGGACAGGAATGATTTAATTAGTTATTTCAATTGTAGCATCTCCTGTATATAAAGGAATATAAGGCACCTGGCCTTCTGGCTCATCTCATCCCGCTGATATTTTTTGACAAATTATCACTACACACCAGATAAAGCTAATTCTATGTTTTTCCTTCAGCTCTCACATCATATCTTATGAAAGAACAAATTCAATCTAGAAATGCCTCCACTTCTTCGTAATCCTGCGCATCAACAGAATGTACTTGGAAAGAGAAAAGTCAAATTTTTGGATATAAATCACTTTCCACATTATCCCTGTGGTCTTCTCACCACAGACTGAATAAAACTTATTTCTTCCTGGAGATGCTTTCAAAAGAGTTGCTTTTTTTAAAAAAAATACTTGTTTGATGTTTGGTGACTAATCCGACCGCAATCTTTGCTAACTGGATTTGATTTGTCCCTGTAGGTCAGAGTTTCTATATTCCTTACATAGGAATTGAGAACAGAGAGATTCATACATTTACGAAAGCTAAGAATGGCTACCCATGTAAGAAACCCTTTGACGTTTTATACCATGTGCTGTGAATTCATGAAAATCTGAAGATAATAGCATAATAATATACATCTTCTCTTGACCAAGTTGCCACGTTTCAGCATGTAGTCCTCGGGAATGGATGTGGAAATGGAGCGTAAAATGTATCAAATACAGTCCAGTTGCTGGAGTTACTTTTTTTTTTGCTGGTAAAGTCTGCTTCCAGCATATCTCTAATTCCTTTGCTTAAACCACCCATTCAATCACACCCATAATTTATTGTCACGAGAATCTGACCTATCTTTGTATAAATAAAGACAGGCAGGAAGCGATTTAGAACAAAGGTCTCAACCACTCTACTGCGAACCCAGTGGAGCAGGAGGTAATTCTCAGGGGGACCAGAAAATGCTTGGCGAGCAGAACCAGAGACATGACAGTGACTGATCACATCTTGAAAAATGCAGGAGAGATGGTAAATACCGAGTGTGAACTGGCTCGGATTAACTGTGAAACAGTGTCCTTTGGCGCTGCACCCAGCTGAGATTGGCCCTTCTTGATATTACTGTCTTTGCCATGACTATGAGTAAGACTGCCTGGACACATTAAATATCCATGAGTTAGGGATAGACCAGTGTTATATTCATCATCATGACATTAAACAGTGAGATAGTTATCGTGACCAAAATCTGTTTCACATCAACAAACCAAGTACGTGTTGACTTGCGAATGGTGGATAATGGATACACTGGTGGTGCCCTGTTTGAAGAACGTTTTATTATTGTTAAAAAAAAGACAACACTTTTCACACCGTGCATTAAGGATAGTAAAAGAAAGATAACTTTAACAACCTCAAGAAATGGTTTTGTTCATTTTTTTCATGGCTCACAATAACCTAATAAGGTCCCTGAAGCTGTGAGATATTTTGACCCCTACAGCTATCCACATGGCTTTGTTTCTAGATCTAATAAACATTATTTTTTTGACTCATTTTGGCAGCATAGTGGCTTATTGATTAGAATTGTCACCTTGCACCCCCAGGGTCGTTGTTCAATTCCTGCGTCAGGTCTGTGCGCATAAAGTTTGCATGTTCGTCCTGTGCTTGGTGGGTTTCCTCAGCATACTCTTGTTTCCTCCCCAACCAGAGTGTACCCCATCTGATGCCCTAAGTCTCCAGGGATAGGCTCAGAAGGTAACAGTACAGAAGATGAAGATTTATGATGAAGGACTTATTTAGCTGTCCTTTATGGTTTGTTCTTGATACACTGGCAATAATTTGTCCTGCAATGGATTGGCACCCCATCCAGGATGTACCCGGCCTTGTGCTCTAAGTCTCTTAGGAAAGAACTAAATACATTTATTCTCCTACTGAACTTGGACTCTGGAAGAAATATAAATAACATAACATATGCCGATGACACAACCCAGGTTGCAGATGGTGCAGAAGGCATAAAATGGATATTGAAAACTGTTGAATGGGAAATCCAAGAGATGGAACTGAAGCTGAATGTGAAAAAGACCAAGATATTGACGACCAACAAAACAATAGATTTGAGACAGGCAGGGAAGAAATTGAAATGGTCGACAATTTCAACCTCCTATCAACTCAACTCACTTGCCACATCAACGCAAGAGATCATTAAAAGAATTGCAATGGGAAATTGCAGGGGAAATACCTTGACTTTGACCTTGAAATACCATTCTAGTCAAAGGATATATCATTAGTGACTATCGTAGTAGTCACACACAGATGTGAAAGTTGGATAGCCAAAAAGCAAGAATTGATGACTTTGAACTTTTGGAGAAGAACACTTCGCATCCCATGGACAGCAATGTGAACCGATATGTCAGTTCTCAAAGAGATCCATCAATGTTACTGAAAACACAAATGATGAAGAGGAGACTTGCCTAGTCTGGACACAAAATAAAAGAGAATAGTCACTAGAGAAGGACATCATTATTGGGCAGATGGATGGATCAAGATGATGAGGACGTCCTGCAACAAGATGAATATTTGACACATTGACTTCAACCATGGACATGAATCTGGCAGAATTCTCTAAAATAGCAAATTCAAGTCACTATGCACTGGCCACTAACTAACTAACTGACTAACTACCCAACTAACTAACTAACTAACTAACAACATGAATAAGGCCCCCCTAACTGAAGTTTGGCATACTTAAATGAAAAAAAAAAAACATTAAAAAACATCTCTAGGGCAGTTAATGCACTCATATCATATCTGAAACACAACCATTTCCAACTTCTCACTGAGAAAAGTTCTAAATCATGAGTCAAAATTTTGGGAGCTTTCTGACAGGCAAAAGTTCATTTCACCAAACCTGGAAATAAGGAAACTGACTAAGGAAAAAAAAGGCTTAAAAAGTCTTGGAATTGCAGTTTGTGTCAAAATGAATTATAGCTTATGCATTTTCACCACCTGCTCCAGTTCTGTTAATGAATACAAAGCTATAGTGCTAATGGTTGTCATACTGTAAATACAGCAATACGTTAACGGGCAGATAATAAGTAGTGCTAACAAGCACTACTTTTTTTCTAGTAAATGAAATGGCCACATGGGTGCCATGGGAATTCTATCATCGATCATCATAGATCATCTTCCATATGTAATGCAAATTCGGTTCACTTATGAGAAGATATAAATACCAGTAGTCATGTCCGAATTTTAGATTACATGCTAAAATGCTATTATTTTTGTCAAAAAACTTTCTAGTTAACAAAAAAATAGTATTTAATCAGATTTTATGACTTTGATTCGGAAAAACTGGATTTATGGAATTATATTTATGGGAACAGAGCCGTATGGATAGAGGGATCTTTATTTGTTCATCTACTTTTCTTGTAGTGCATAGACAAAAATGAAGCATAGGATTATCATATATTCCCTGTACATATTGACCATTGGTTGAGTCCACATTAACTGGCATGGTGTCAGCAACGTAATCACAAATTATACATATGGCTGCATGAGTAGAGCGTTCCAAGAACATGTGGTGAATCTCTGTGGTGTATTTTCCATAGCGATTGTGAAGTCAGCTTAAGAGCGCGCTATGTCATACAACCCACTATCACTCAAACTACACCTTTTATAATGAGTCAACACTAAAATTAGTTTTGTTCTGCAGCCAGTTGACAGATGGGAAATGGTGAGTAACACTGCTTGCCTCCAACATCTAAACCCTTAGGATCAACAATAATAATAATAAAAAAAAACTTGTTTATTACTTGTAGATGGTTCTGTTCAGTTAAACTTGCCAGAATTTTTCTCCCCATAATATTTCTTTGAAATGACCAGTCAGTTCAACTATATCCTGTATCTGGATAAAACCTCCCCTGAAGAACTTGTGGAGGACTGCTGGTGCGATGTCATGCTGAAACATGTCTTCAGGTGCCTCGTAGAGCATTAAAGGTTCAAGCATGCTACTCTGTTATGACAAATTATTTAGCTTATTTCACTTCGCCTTATTTAACATTAATATTTGAATATGATTTATTTCAAGAATAAGTAATGAACAAAAGATTTGTGAGGGAGGAAATTACAAAAATATGAAGTTGTTGTCATGTGATCCTGATATAATTAAGATTTCTTTGTAACCACAAATAAGTTGTTTATCTTCCAATATTTATAGCAATGTTTTACACAGTGTGATTTTAACCAGTTATAGTGACTATAGTGAATACAGTGAGAATCACTATATGTATAACATCATATCATTACATGATTACTGGACATTGCTTTTCATTTCCATTTCATTTCCATTTTAATTCTATTTTATTACTTGTACATACTGTAGTATAAATTTAACAGCTAAAAGTTTTCTAAATTTTCTCTATTTGTTTAATTTTTACTATTATATTCTTATTTCATATTCTTTATTTAAATACTGTATTTAAATTTTTAATTTTTAGGTCATGGACGGTATAAACCATGAGGGTATATGAGTGTGTATGTGACAAATAGAATTTTTATTTGAATTTTTTTATTTGATAAATATACATTCATATACATTTATAAACTTTTTTATTATTTTTTATTTTTTTTTTATTTTTTTTTAACATGGAACTTTTTTAATAGACTTTATCACCAAGGTCTGACCCATCCAATTTGAACTTGGATGGCAAAAGGGCCGTAACTTAGCAGATGCCAGTACCGCAACCAACATTCAAAACCAGTCAAGGGAGCACTTCCAGCAAGTAAACACATGTGATAGCATTATGTCATCTTAAACAACACTTTGGCTCCTCAGTATCTAATTCTAAATCTGTGTTCTGTTTCACGGCTAACTAGCTTCTAACACAAGGCTAAATCCCCCACTAATCCTGCTTGGTGTGTGGAACAAGGAATTCACCACCCTACTGTACCTAGCATACTAGATTTCCATTATACACTGTTCATGGATGGATTCAACTTTAGCACAGTTAGTTAGCTTTTAGTTCAAAAACTTTAAATGAATTAGTTAACATCACCTGTACTGCAGCTTATTTTACGAAGCGTTACACACAGCATATTCCGCAACATCGTCTCATTTACAACAAAAACACTGAATGAACTAGCGTTAATGCTAGCAAAAAGCCACCAAACCCAAGAGGAATCACCTATTTGTACACTGTCTGAGGTAATCAACCTCATAGCTGGTGACCAGCTTGACCAGCAATTCTACCAGCATATGTTGTGTTTTGGTGCTGGTATGCTGGTGACCAGCATACATTTTGCTGGTATGCTGGTCAATTTACTGATGCTGGTCCCCAGCATACGAGCATACATTTTGCTGGTATGATGGTGACCAGCATTATAGTGCCATGATGCTGGTGCTGGTGGTCACTGTACTGATACTGGTCCCCAGCATACCAGCACCAAAACACAACATATGCTGGTATAATTGCTGGTCAAGCTGGTGACTAGCTATGATGGTCTATGCTGTTTTTTCCAGTTTTAAGTGATTTCCATTGATTCTTTTTTTTTAAATATGCATTTATTGCCCATGTATTTATATAAAAGGTTTGTGTTGTGTTTTTAGACAACCCAACAGATATTTGATAAATGTAAGATAATGTATTTACATGTTTTTGGTAAAAGGATTATTTTTGTCTCTTAGATAACACTACACGGTCCATGTATTTACATCACACACTATTTTCAATACTAGCTATTAAAATAAAAGATAATGAGCTAAAATAGTAACCAATTTTAACCACCAAAACCTCGCTGGTGGCCCAGCATATAAATCATGCTGGACTATACTGGATTTTTCAGCAGGCATGCTGGTCTTCCAGAAGTTATGCTGGTTCACCAGCTAAACCAGCACCAGCACTAACCAGCAAGACCGATGCTGGTGGTAAGGTTTCATCAGTGTAGATATGCTGGTCTATGCTGCATCAGACCAGCACTAACCAGTATTAACCAGCATATAAATCATGCTGGTCTCTGCTGGATTTTTTAAATTATATTTGTAATAATAGCAATTTGACCTTATTACCTACTTTTATACATTTTCACACACTCGACTGCCTTTTGAATAAGTTACAAAGTTCGCCACAACATACTGAAAATAATAAAAAATAATTATATAAAAATTATCAACACAACACAAGTTTCAGTCAATTGCTAAGTTAGTCTTTTATCTGTATGACAAAGCATCAGGTAATCTGGTAGGATTATGAGGTAATCATGAGGTAATATTTCTGTTATTTTTGGCTTAAAAATACACCTAAAATGTTTTATCAATGAATCATTAACAAAAATACATAGTAGCCTAATGCCGGTTTACGGTACGTCCGCCATCCACTAATCAGTCACGTGTCTGCAAATGGACAATGATTTACCTGAATATAAAGTACCAGTATGCTCAAAATGAAGATGGTGATAATAAAACAAAAAAGAAAATTACTCATTAAATATAACCTTTATTTTTTTTTAAAAACAATTCTCTTCTGCTTCAGAGTACAAAAAAACATTCATGATTATATATGAAATCAGTTTTAAATAAAGAAAAAAAGATGTAATTTTTTTTTTTACTGTGGCACTGAATATACAAATATAGTTTTATAGGCGATTGCATTTATTACTGTATTGATATATAAGGCACTGGTTGGTAAACCTTTTGAAAGTTGGTCTACATGTTCTCCTAGCACTACAGCTAAGGACAAAACACCTCAAGGCTTGATGTAGGTATATGTAGACATGAAGTATTCATTATTATTGACACTTTATCAGTGCTACACATACAACGGGTACAAGACAACGAGCTCCGTTCTTTTGCATGGTTCATGACTACATACTGCATTCATCCATACAAATCTTCTATGTTCATACAATATTCAGTTGATTGATAGCTTGGACTGGCAACAGAGATTTTTTTTTTTGTCCAGGGTAACCTCACTGGAACTAATGCAGATGGCCAAGTGCTTTCCAGTGCATTAGCCCATTTAATCCATTTGTGGGAAACACTCAAAAGCTCTTGCCTTACTGTGGCACAGCCATCATTTCCTGGATATTTATTGTTTAAGGGCCATGTTGCCACTGAGACTAGCTACAAAGCAACATTCATAAAAGAAAAGGAAATTAATCTAGATTTATTAAAATGGCATCATCCAACCACATAAACAGTGCCTAACTCTCTCTCATCAACTGACGCTGCAAACACTCAAGTGCTGTTTAAAATACCCTAGAAAATAATGTTTTGTCCCCAAGATTAAAAATGATTTCACTTCAATAATTGTGCTGCCTGAGAACACTTTAGTAAATATTGGGACAGAGCCACTGGACAGGGTTCAAAAAAAAAGGGGGGGGGGGGGTTGAAGCTGCTGAGGTTTAATTTGTGTCCAGCTCACACAGGATAAAACCCACTTGGTGCTTATATTTGAATAAGAATTAAACTAGTGATCTGGGTCATGAACAAAATGGGCATTCACCCAGTATGACATAAAAATACATTAATGGTAGCTCAGTGGTTGAGGCATTGGACCATGGTTCAAAAGGTCCCAGGTTTAAACCCCACAACCACCAAGTTACCACAGCTGGGCTCTTGAGCAAGGCCTTTAACCCTCAACTACTCAAATGTATAATGAGATCAAAATGTAAGTTGCTCTGGATAAGGGGCATCTGCCAAATGCTGTAAATGTACATTTTACTGTTATGCACTTTATAACTGGTGCCTTGCATCAATCCCTGTCTCTCTGGAACTTACAGAACTTTGTCTCAGGGTCACAATATATTCTGTCAAACACACACTTTCATTGTCAGTGAAAAAAATCACATATATATCTGCAACTATACCATGTAAAAAAAAAAAAAAAAAAGAAGAGCAGGATCAACTATACAAACCGTAAAAGAATAAAAAAGAAGACTCGACTTGCACAGTTCATAAATTCTTGGCACTGCGATGGTGGGGAGCTAGAACACACTGTAGCGTACTGGATATGTTTAAACATGTGAAGACAGCAGCCATTAGAAGGAGAACGGTCCCACGATGATGGTAAGCCGTAATAAGGAGCTGGTGCGATAGTTTGTGGCGCTGTGGTGCGTGATCATCTCTAGATCGACGATCATCTCAAGAGGGCCCTCTAGGGACTTGGTCAACACCAGCATTGCACTGACATTACTGGAACGCTATAAACAATGAAATGTGATCAGTTGCTTTATGATAGTACGTATTACCCCATGCACATAAAGAACATGTACAGTACAAACTGGTTATTAAGGATGTAAACAAATATAAATATCTTAAGCTGACAGAACAGATCAAAATTTCTAAAAGTTTTTAGACATATCTTTTTGAGACTAGGATTTGCATCTCACACGAATTAACAAAATTTTATTTATGCAACATGTTTTTTACTTTCAGATCAGATTCATTAATATGATCGTAAATGATGGACATACACTACAGTAATCCATTTACATAACATGAAGTGTGTTCAAGTCAAACCGAGACTTCTGATGACATTTCTCATGAATAAGGCATAAAACTGGTTGACATGTATAGAAGACTTAAAGCCCAGTACGATGATGCGACTCTTAGTCGAAATAAAACACTTGAATTGTGCAAACATTTTAAGAAGGTCGTATGGCCATGAATGATGTTCCCGGTTGATTGTTTGGAGCCCGCTGCAGTCATTACCGTAGAATGCCTGATCCTTAGAAATCGATGGATAACTTGTCGCTAACGTGCAGAAGAGACACATCTGTCTGTGGGAGTTCAGTAACTTGGCTGGGACTTACTGCCACATCCCTGTACAGTCCTGACCTCGCTCCAAGTGATTTCCACATGCTTGAGCTAATTTCAGAAGTGAAGCAGGGAGACCAATCAGGGCTACAGCGTACTGAGAAATCTTTGTACCTTGATGGTATCCAAGCACTAAGGAAACACTGGGATGAGTGCATTAGTGTAACAGGGGATGATATACTGAAATAAAACAAGTTTTTACACTCTGATATTCTGCACTATTCTGCAAAAGTCCCGGTTTGACTTGAATGTCCCTTGTACATCCTTAGTAACTGCCTGGTCACAGTTGTGGGCTGTCAAAGTGCGCTATTAGTTTGGATATATTGTGAGTAAGTAAGTAAATTTGCTCGAAAATGCTCGAATTTTTTTTTATATTTGAAGCACTAAATAGACATAAATACATGTAGATGCACTGTGGTACTATTTATAATGCATTGCTCACCCTCAGGAAGAACTCTCCTCCATCGTTGCCGGCTCTGATCCTGAAAGTGTTGTGCATGTTACTATAGATATTAGTGGCTTGGATCTGAAAAATGTCTGCCGGTATGGTACGGTCAGAGTGAATGTTCATGTACTTGTAGACAATGGACTGTGGCAGGCCACGGCACACACTTGTGGAAGAACACACACAACGGCTGGAAGAAATAAGAAAACAAAGTGCTATTAATTACTATTAAGCATCAGATACCATAGAACTTTCCAAGGCATGATATACAGGAGAATCAAAGCATTTTATATTACATTAAAATTGTCTTCATGCTATAGTAGAGTGCAAACAAAGGACACAATTCACACAATGTACGATTTGCAAAATACAATATGAGGGATGCTTCGAAAAAAAATTTCAGACTGAGTACTGTTTTTTTGATCTGATGGACATTTCTGGTTATGTTGATTACTTCCACGTGCTACAAGAAATATTGAAGATGTTCTGACATTTAAACAGAATCTTTAATAGAGATCACGAGAGCATGAAGAAAAGGATTTGAGAAGGTATCATCAGCCCTTGATTAACTGATCATCAGTAGGTGTGCAGACGTCTATAAAAGATGAAGTTTTGGCAGTTTGCTGGTATGGAGTATTCAGGTGTCCACAATACCAAGAGGGAAAGACAGAGAAGTAATGGTCTTAGATAAGCAATTGTGGCTGCAAATCAATCTGGAAAGGATTATAAAACCATTCCAAACAATTTGGATTTCAACTTTCTACGGTGAGAGAGATTATTCCCAAACAGAAAGCATTCAAGACAGTTGTCAGTCTTCCCAGCCGTGGACATCCCAGCATATTCACCACAAGGTCAGACCAAACAATGCTCGAAGAAATGCAAAAGAAAAAAAAACACAAGCGTTGCATCTCAGACCCTACAGGCCTCACTGAGCATGTTAAAGTCCATGACGGCACAATTAGAAGAAGACTGAACAAGTATGGTTTGTTTGGAAGGGTGCCAGGAAAAAAAAGTTACTCTATCTGTCAGTCGCTAGCTCCGCCTGTCGCTGTTAATTATAGTAATTCCGCCAGTTATGTTGCTGGAGAAAATAACTGGTTTTTCATACAAGTCATACAAGTTACTGTATGATCTGTTAGTAATAAATGGTGGTAGAACTGTTGTATAAAAGCAATAATATACTTAAGATATTGCTGTCAGGCTTCACCCTCATGCCTACAGTACAACATTGTCAGCGGTGCTGATATTGAGCACAACAGCACGCCCTCTCATATGATGTTCCTTAATTATCCTATGAAATATCAATATAGCACACTATATGACCATAACACTTACAGGGGGTTGGACAATGAAACTGAAACGCCTGGTTTTAAACCACAATAATTCATTATTATGATGTAGTGCCTCCTTTTGCGGCCAATACAGCATCAATTCGTCTTGGGAATGACAGATTCAAGTCCTGCACAGTGGCCAGAGGGATTTCGAGCCATTCTTCTTGCAGAATAGTGGCCAGGTCACTACATGATGCTGGTGGTGGAAAACATTTCCTGACTTGCTCCTCCAAAACACCCCAAAGTGGCTCCATAATATTTAGATCTGGTGACTGTGCAGACCATGGGAGATGTTCAACTTCACTTACATGTACATCAAACCACTCTGTCACCAGTCTTGCTGTGTGTATTGATGCATTATCATCCTGATACACGGCACCGCCTTCAGGATACAATGTTTGAACCATTGGGTGCACATGGTCCTCCAGAA
>JAOVVB010000034.1:6792249-6802838 GCA_028570985.1 Heterobranchus longifilis | reverse complement strand
ACCAATTAACAGCACCTCAGATTAGAGGCGTTATGAAGTCTTTACAGAGCAGAAGTAGCAGACACATCTCACCATTATCTGTTTAAAGGAGATTAATGCATTCTTTGGACGCCTTCAGCATTCCTTTACAATGTAGAAAGAAATAAAAAATCAGGAACCATCATGGAGTTGACCCCAAACTTTTGAACAGTAGTGTATATATAATAAATTCTGACCTAAGCACCTGAAAACACAGGCACAGAAAAAAAAAAGCACCTTTGCAATGAACTGGCCAGGCCTTCATGTCCTCATAAATGCTCTACAGAATGAGTGGACACAGATTCCCACTCCAAAATCTTGTGGACAGCCTTCCAAGAAGAGTGGAAGCTGGAATAGCTGCAAAAGGGGGACCAACTCCATATTGGAGTATATGTACGTATGTGGATATAAAGTCATTGCAGGTTTGGCCAAATACTTTTGTCCATATAGTCCATATGTCTAACCCTGATCCTAAAGGAGCAAGGCCACAATGCTAATCACTACGCCACCATTTCACCCTCTGGAGGGATGTACTGTAGGCTGTTTTTCTTTTCTTATAACAAAACAGTATAATAAATGATGAGTTCAAAAAACAGAAACTAATCTTAAAGTTGTGTCCCAGCAGGGCTTGATTTAAAGCTGCTGTAAGTAATTTTCAAGAACTGCCTATACGGCTTGCAACAGTTATCACTTCGGTTTTTACAGTATGTTGTCTTTTATAGAACTGATTGGCTCTACATGACTCATGCATATTTGTACATATGATAGTATAATTGTAAAATTGCATGCATCAGTATTCAGACATTAGGTGTAATTATGGATTTCAGCACTAATCAGAAGATATGGACAATTGCAGATTTATTTTCTAGAATGATTTTCAGTATCAGTATTAGTCATGTTCTTACGAGAGAGAGAGAGAGAGAGAGAGAGAGAGAGAGAGAGAGCAGCTTTAAGAATACGGTGGCTAGCAGATAACTGGTGTGGCAGTGTTTAGTGTTGCTTAGCTAAAAGTATATATTAGTTTGGTTTCATATGGATTTGCAGTGTTGTGTTATTGATAGGCATCATGAATTAGCTTGCAAAGTTAAAAGCAGAGTGTTTTTGGTTAAGTCCAGAAAGAGAGAGAGAAAGAGTGTTTCAGGGAAGAACAGTAAGAAATATAAATGCATTTAAGTCAAGAAATTATGATACCATAACAGCCCTATTTAACACCTGAACATGCAGCTAAAACAAAACTGCTGAGGAAGTATTCACTAGTATTGTTATATACGTAAGATTCCATGTTACAGAATGTACAGATGTGTCTTTTCATTTCCCATAACAAAGAAACATGGATGGGGAAAACGCCGTCTGACCTGCCACCTGCCAGTGATCTACACTCCAACAACATGGAGATGCAGGAGGAGAAAGCATGAGCAGGTGACTGATAAAGGTGACTGATAAAGAGGACAACATTAAAGATGCAGGTGACAAAGATGTCCCCCCAGTAGAAGGTATTGTGTGGAGGAAAATGATGAGTTTGTGGCGCTCACTTCCTGGAGTTTATACCCAACTTCAGCGTTGCCAACTCTATCCCAAACAAAGGATCTCATGCCACCTGTAAGTGCTCCCTCCAGCAGTGATGGAAAGGGTGACAACGAAGATGCCCCTCCTAGATGAACTCAAGATGTGAAGCAAGAAGATGACAACTATGAGGAGTTTGGGCTCACTGTGAGGAGCTTGATGGTCAAAGAGGACCACAATGAAGAGAGACCCCCAATGTGGAGCAAGAGGATGATGAAAATAAGGATTTGAACTTACTTAATTCAGAGAAGAGCTCAACATCTTTAGGGAACTTATTTCCTACTTTCTTCAAGCTCCAGTTAACATACATAAAGGAAAGAAGATGAGTGTTGAGCAGGTTGGCATAGGCCATATCTCTAACTTTTGCACATGCAATACCTACCTACTGTACCATGCTGGTATGCTAATGTTTTTTTGATGATTTAATGATTTTTTTTTTTGCCGTCCAAGGTTAAGTATATTTGGCTTTATTAAATTAGTTAAATAATCAATAATCTAAAATAATATTAAAAGAATGTATTTCAAAATTAGCACGTCATGTATCACTTTATTAAAATATGCACATTGGTTTCACATACAATGTAACTACGATGTAGAGATAAACCTATAGTTGAAACCTTAGTGCTCAGAGGTCCAGTAATTGTACTGTACTGTAACTGTGCTCAAAAGTATTTAACAGTATTCTTATAAGCAAAAATATTCTGACCTGTCAGATCTGCATAATTAATAATCACTAAAATAACTGACAAATTGCAAGGTGCATTTTTACTGCAGGAGCAAGTACAGTAGATTCTCATTAATGAATGAAGAATATTGGCCAATTCATTAATGTAAAGTAAAATTTAGGAACTGGCACAACATGAGGTGTATGTAAGAGAACTGTTTCCTGATGTTCATGCATTCAGTGAATATTGTACTAAAACATTGAGTGATGTCGTTTTCAGGCCACTGCTCTCCTATAACCAACCAACCAACAGGATAAAGAGGCAAATATCTGACTCCTAGACATTTAATCAATAAACTGATTCCAATATCTAATCATCTAGTTACTACTACAAGCCCATTATCTCATTATTCGATTTATCTTCAACACAACCTGCTTTATGCTAAAACCTTTACTACATGATAATGGTCCTACATCAGAGGCTCTTATACTGTAGACTTTTTAATAGCAGATATTTATATACCTCAGAGGTTACTGTCAACATGCAAGTCTATTCTTTTTCTGTTCTTTTCTATGTTACATTCTATTACAACATGCCTTGTTAGGGCAGCGAGAATAGAGCTGCTTTTCACAGAGAAGGCAGAGGTTTGATTTCCTGACAAAGAACCCCAGCCATGGGTGTGCACAAGTCAGCGCACTCAAGCCTGCATAAAATGGGAGTGGTGTGTCAGGAAGGGCATCTGGTGTAAAAACCTGTGCCAAATCAAATATGCAGACCAGCTGATCCACTGGGGCGGCCCCAACCGGAGCAGATGAAAGAAGATTTTAAACATGTTTATTAATGGTTGGTTCTCTGTTGGTTTTCTGAAAAAAAAAGTTACCTAAAAATTTTCTAATAACAGGGGGAAAATCTGAAGTGGTAACGTTGCAGCAATGGTTTATATTAGTTCTTGGATCAAGTTTTCTAGATTCCATCTCCCTTAACCCCCTTTTAATCTGATTTTCTAATTTTGCTTGTACAGCAACAGCACTCCAAATGTTCATGAGATTTGTTATCACACTGTCCAGCTACTGAAATCCTGCTTCACTGTTGTCCTCCATCACTGTTACCTGCTAGCGTGAAATTCTAATGAATGTCAAGTTGGATTAACGTAAAAGTCTCATAAATTCTATTCTGTCTCTTCGTGCACAGGTCTCGTTGCAATGTATCGGATACTTATCAGATTTCGGTACCACAAATAAATGTGGTCTGACTCTGAAATAGAAATGTCAAATTGTATGTGATTTCTTGTTTCTCACACAATCAAGCCAAAAACGAATCTGTGAAGTGTTTGAAGAAAAATATGAGATTTTGCCCACCTTTGCCTGTTCAATCTGTAAAATAACAGAAAATGACTGGCAGCAGAATTATTTTACAGAGCATATATTGTAATTAATTTGAACTGTATACCAACTTATAATGGTTTTCATTATACACTGTATGGATGAGACGGAACATTGGACAAGTACAGACATTATTTGATAGAATCTAAAAACATAGGTAATGATCAGAAAATCAACAGGACTTAAACTGGCAGAAAAAGAGAATAATACAGAGAGAAACAGAAAGAGAGCGAGAGAGAGAGAGAGAGAGAAAACAGAAATACAGGGTACTTACTAATACTATGAATAATTAAACTTAGACTTAAGTTTACTTTGTTACTTCTTTTATGTTACTGTACTTTTTTAAGTTGTACATATATTAAATGAAACATTGATGTAGTTTATTACAAGAGAATAAACTCTCTTGTACGAGAGAAGGGTAGAGTACACAAATCCTGTATTTGAGTAAAAGTAGAGCTATCCCAGGGAAAATCTTACTCAAGTAAAAGTACTCAATTTACAATTGTACTTGAGTAAAAGTAAAACAGCACTTACCTTCAAATTCACTAATGTATCAAAAATACTGAGCTTGAATAAGCCTTTAAGTCATATCTATCTATCTATCTATACATCCATACATCCGTTTTCTAACTGTGTACTCTATGTGCAATATTCCTGCTTCAAACCCTACACACCACTGTGGTAATGTAGTGCAATGCCTTACAGAAATGTACTGTAGTTAAGCAGAAAGTACTCAAGAACAGATACATGGAATACTTAGGTATAAATGTATATGAACGTAAATGTATAAAGTAACTTTCCACCTCTGAACACAAGAACTTACAAGAGCTCATTTTTACAGCTCACTTCGTCAGATAAAGAATACCTGGAGCATTTGTTTTATAGTAAAATTATAGGCTTTACTAAACTCAAGAGTATAGTCTCAAATGCTGAATTTAAATTGCATCAACAACAGAATAACAGAACTGCAAGTTAGCCAAACAGCAAAACTGGGCTAAAACACTATGTTATGAACCAATTATTGATGTTAAGGAAGCTTTTTTCTCTTTTTCTGAATAACAATGGTGTTATATCCAGTCCCATTTTAAAAAGTCATTACTAGCTAAAAATTAAAAAATAAAATAAAATTAGAGTTGGCGGCATGGTGCTGCTTGGTGGGTTTCCTCGGGGTACTCTGGTTTTCTCCCACAGTCCAAAGACTTGCAGATTAGCCTAATTGGCATTCCCAAATTGCCCATAATGTGTGTAAAAGTGTCGTTGACCGGTTTTGAGTGGACCCACCATGGTTGTAATGTGGTGATAAATACAATGGTCACCATTGGCCTACACAGTCCCTAGTTGGACTACAAAGGTTCCTAGATTGATACGTAGATGCATGGAAATTAGAGTTCCCTTTAAGTTGGTTCACTTAGTACAACACATATCGTGTGGGATATCACGCCCTCTCGTTTTCTCATCTTGTTCTGGAAAGTTTACTAGCTGCTACTAGTTAATTCTACATTTTCATGTGTTAAGACTTGGCTTAAAATTAGTTAAACTGTCGTGTTAGCAACACCGGCATCAGCTGGTGAGTCTTCTCAGTTGGTGAGAGTGCTAGCTACGTCTCAATTTTCTAATTATAATGAGTATGGAAGCTAATGTGGGTGTAACGACGCAGTCTCGCAAGGGGCAGAACTGCACATAAATACTCTGCACTGTTCAGAACGGGCAGATCCACAGGCTGCTACCCCACAGAGTTCTGAACAGACAGATATGCGGCCAGGTAGACACACGGTTGCCAGGCAACACTGCCGCAAGGAAATCAGCCTGAATGAGCCACACCTGGCGACGTGTTTATTTAAGGGTCCTGAAACCTCATCATTTAGGTAGCATCTCTTTCAAATAAATCCTCGGTAAGGGCGAAGGCCCCGGGAGGATAGTTATCAAAACCCCGTCTGTTCTCGTGAAGACGGCGGAGCTCTGTTTATTTTTGTGCTTTCAGTTTTCAAATTAATAATCTAACGCTATCTTCAAATGGAAATCTCTTCTGATGCGTATCATAAGCACTCTCACAAGATCCTATTTCATTGACCTCCTCTAAAGCCCTGCATTATGGTT
The DNA here is from genome assembly GCA_028570985.1 of Heterobranchus longifilis. NCBI lineage: Eukaryota > Metazoa > Chordata > Actinopteri > Siluriformes > Clariidae > Heterobranchus > Heterobranchus longifilis. The sequence goes on along the minus strand of JAOVVB010000034.1, from coordinate 6,797,113 downwards.
CTTACTCATTATAAAATCTCGTGTTGCAGCTCTCTATACCGCACCATGTAACAGTGGCAAAGTAGAAGTCTGCTATTCGCCCCTGTCTCTTTGTATGAGAAGGACTAGCTTGAAGCGTGCCCTGTCTGCTTGGGAATTCTCCATACTAGGAAAGCATTAGCTGAGCCCAAGTCATGTGCGCTTTGAGCTCCGGCGTTCAACTCCAGAACGGCGGGTCACGTTTGTGGAAAGAGTACTGGGGAAACCATGGTCGCTCAGCAGGACCCTTTTCTCTGAATCACTATCCTAGCTTTGACAAGGACCTTCAGACGGAAGTCCCCAAATGGCTATGTAGAGGTTGTTGGAGGACTATGTGCTCCTCGGCAGCACTGGCCAGCAGCATTAAGTAGAACGGCAGTTCAATTTAATTTGATTTCCAGTTCTCATGATTTTTTCTCTCTCCTGAACCGACTCCTTGTCCATGTTTTCCGACTTTATCGGCGAGCTAACATTGTCATGGGGGAAATGCTGGAAAGCTTGCACACCCTCACGTCAAGGGGCAGTGGTGGCTCAATGTGTTAATAAGCCACTGAGTTACTAACTTAGTATGGGTTACAGTTTGACAGTTTGAGCACCAGCTCAGCGAAGTTGCCACTGTTGGGCCCTTTAGCAAGGCCCTTAACCCTGTCTTTTCTAGGGGTGCCGTATCATGAAGTAAGAATTTCACTGTGCAGTAATGTATATGTGACAAACAAAGGCTAAGCAAACTTAACTGCTGTTTACCCATGTCACATTGCCCGGTTATGGACATTATTTGAAAATGGTCAGAGCTGAAAAAGTGAGACTGATTAGTCCACCACCAATGGAGACAACTTTTGTCCACTACCAATGGAGACAATCTTGCACCCTTGCAAAACCATGAGGTCTGGGCCTACTGTCCTTCCGTCCAAACACTGCAGGTTTTCCTCTGCACAGCCCCTTGAAAATTTACCATGCTCAAGCGGGCACCGCTCATGCGCTGAATACTGTTACGTTGCTTCAGGCGTATCAGATGTGTTTGACAGAGCTCGGCTTGCTGGTGCCTCAGGAGTGCCTGTTATGTGCACTGTTCAACGAGATCAGGACCATGACACCGTAAATTTTGCTCATGTCCCGTTGCTTGGCTTTCTCCCTTGGCAAGGAAATGGCGAGCACGGTGATGGCACAGACGCATCTATTGCTCTCTAGGTTATACTACAGCCGAACGCAGCTTATGTACCTAAGGTTGTCTCCACTGTTTATAGCTCTATGGTCTTTGACCTTCATGGCTTCCTGTACCTTTGGGAATGAGGTACAATACATTGCTTCCCCACTTCACAGCTAAGCTCGGCGGAGAACAGCTGTTGAACTGAGAGCTGTGTTGACAGTCGCTTTTGTATATGGACGGAGCTGCATCTACATCACCACAGGTTTGCCAGCATTTGCGGCATGAATAGAGGGTGTGATATCCCATAGAATCCTTCAGCCAGGACAAGAGAGTGTGTGATATCCCATACGATGTGTGTTGTACCTCATTCCTTTCCCTCAGAGAACAGAGGTTATAGTCTTAACCATTCCTTATATTATGTTATTGATTAACCCACCACATTTTCTGTTAATTGAATATTTCACAATATTTTACAATTACTATGACTATATATTAAAACATGAGCAGCATTACACTTGAACTGTTCTCAGCCCTACTGTAGGCTCTCTTGGCAGGCTGTGTCACTCCCAGTTTTCTGCTAATATACAGTTATTCCCCAATTTGTAAGCAGGCACACTAGGAATAACAATTGTGTTTTAGATTGCTTCTGGTAGTCATGCAGAATCATTTGAAGTTAATTTACACAGAACCAGTGTTTTCTTCTCATACATGCCTACATGACTGAATGTAGCGTGCACTATTTAAGTCCTAACGAAGCATAAATTTGTAAGCTAATCATAAAATATGTTTAGTTCTCCAAAAGCCTATCATTATTCACAAAATAAATTATCCATTTTTACAGCAAAATGCAGTTTGATATTGACTGAGGATGTAGTCCCTGCCAGATGTTCAACTCCTCTTAAACCTTACAGTGTTTACAAGATGGTTTTTATTTTATGAACATCTGGTCCTCTTGGATCAGGGCCTGGTTCAGGGAATGCATTTGGCAGCAGTTTAGAGTCATGTACTGTATGGGTATAGGAGTATGCATGCAACATTCCTTTGACTTCTTAACCATCGCATTTTCGTTGGAGCTGCAATTAAGCCTATAGAGGTATCCTTACCAAAAAAAATAGCTCAGGTTGTTAATAATGTACATGAATACAAGTAAAACTGGAGAAAGTTCCCCTTAAATAAACGAGAATAGACAAGCCTATTTTGGCTGGAGTGCCACTGACTGCAGAGCATTTTTCATGGAAATGTCAGCAGTGTGGGATCTCTGACAGGATGTGAGAATTTGATGGCTCTACTATATCTTACCACTGAGAAAAAATGTAAAACCTGCTAGCTTGCCAGATATTGTGCTGCACTCAGTGGGTAAACCTGAGTCGACATGTTTTTTTGCATTTTGTTAAATTGTATTTTATCTGTAGTTATTTTAATAATGTAGATCACAGATCTCTTTATTAAAAGTGTAGTAAGAATGTGCAATAATGTTCAGAAATTAGAGCATTTAGCTGAAGATTTCCATTTGTACAACTCCATACATTTCCATAAGTGATCCAAAGATTTCCTTGCTTGGAGATGCTTTTCTTTCAGATTACCAATTTTCTTTAAGACATACTGTAGGTCAGGATTTTTTGATGACTTTTTGATGATGGGTTTACTGTATGTCTTGAGGATTTGCTTCAGTATTTCTAGAAAATCCTTAAACATCATCATGTCATCTATGAACTTAGTTGCTCCAATTCCTTTTCCAACAAAACTCCCAAAAAACATGATGCTGCCACCACCCTGCTTCACATTTGATATGGTGTTCTTCAGATTGTTGTACATAGTGGTATTTGTTACAACCAGAGAACAGTCCTTCAGATGGACCAGCTGATGTACACAATTTTCTGTACTTGGCAGAGGTGCATAGTTTTTGTCATGGTATCAGTGTCAAAAAAAAAAGACACTGGCTCTAAAAACAGCCACAGCTGCACTCATACATAACAGCTAATAGTTTCTTCTGAAAGGTTTGCTGCAAAATTCAATAAATCCACTTTGAGATTTTTTTAAGTATTACAAATTAAATTTTGTATTACTTTGCCACCTCCACAGTTTTGTCACAATTGACTGGTAATTGGCAAAGTAATTTAGTAGCAATAATATTTTAGTTGGATCAAGGCAAAAAAAAACCTATTCAATTACAAAGATTGTTGAAAATCATGAGAAGTATAAAAAAAAAACAGCCAGTAGTTTTGTTTTACTGATCACATGATAGAAAGAAGCAATGTGATTGGTTCTTCATGGATGTGTCATGGTATGCCATATACATGTACATAACTTATAACCAGTCAAAGGTGTACAGAAGGGACTGCAGCCTAAATGCACCCTTAAGGCCTGGATGGTGTCTCTTTCGATGCTGAAGGCAATGCATCAAGGACTGATGGTCTCTCTGTAACATCCAATCAGTTCCTGATGCAGTATCATCAGCGTCTGAAAGCTCTTGTCCCTTAATTTGTCTCAATCATATATAATTCTATGCTAAGTTAAGAAGGACTTCAAACCCTCTTTGTATGAGAAGGATCCTTGAAAAAAAACATATTTTTGTAATCATGCTATAAACAGCCTAGACTGAGCTGGAATTGACCTTCACACTGCTGACAATTGACCACGTTTAGCCCAATCCCAGTGCCTATTATGAGAGATGTTAAAGATAGACTCACAATTTCCAGCTGAGATTTGTCAAGGGAAAACCAATGCCACCAACACCACAAATAATGTGTCACACTTTACAGAGGTATAATGGTTAAACTAGAACCAGTCACTAAGCATATTTATGGAAAGTTGATAGAAAAGGAAAAGTTTGGTAGGCAACGGTGCACAGGCAACAGAGATGACCAAAGCTTTAGCCAATTGAAAAAGTTGGGAGAGCTACACAAAAGAGTGGAGTAAGGCGGTGTATCAAGAGCCACCATGCACAGATGTCTACAGTACATGTGCTTCAAATGATGCATTCTTAGTCATTGTCAAACGATTGACAGAAGACAGAGACAATGTCAGAAGTGTCTTACCTAGGCTTAGGGGGAAAAACTGGACCATTGCTCAGTGGTCCAGTGTGAAGTCTCCACAGTTTGTGATGATATGTGGTATCATGTCAACTACTGGTGTTGGTCCATTGTGTCTTACCAAGTCCAAAGTCAACTCACCTGTCGACCAGGAGATTTTGGAGCAAGGCATGCTGTCTACTCATAGAGATGCCAATTTCCTTTTCCAGCAGCCTACAGTATCACACTACCAAAACCATGATATTACAGTGCTTGATTAACCAGTCAACTCACCTGACCTGAACCCCAAAGAGAATCTGGGTATTGTCAAGAGGATAATGAAAAACACCTGACCCAACAATACAGATGAGCTGAAGGCTGCTATCAAAGCAACTTGATTTTCCCTGACCAAGTATTTTCAGAAGTTATATATTCATGTCTTAAAAATCCTTTTTGATTGATTCAAATATACAGTGAAACCTCGGATTGCGAGTAACGCGGTTTGTGAGCGTTCCGCAAGACGAGCAAAGATTTTTAATAAAAACGAGCGAGTCTTGGTTTACGAGTACCAAGTATCATGTATCACGCATGCGCTTTTTGTTTTGACGCAAAGTGTCACGTGATCACAACTGAGCCAACGGTTTTTCTCTCTCTTGCGCTGTGGAATTGTGGGTAATCGTCTCCCCTG
>JAOVVB010000034.1:6749832-6772980 GCA_028570985.1 Heterobranchus longifilis | reverse complement strand
ATCGGCGGGGACGTTAGCTTCAAAAACAAAATTCAGCCACTGCGTCCTCAGCGGCTCAGATGTCGGTAGTGAATGACAACTGCTGTGTTCGCCATTACACCCAACAACTGTACACCACACTCGCTTAGGTGACATTTTGCTCCAGCGTCGAAACAGTGGCAGACAGCTTTCTTCTCACTCGGGCGGGTATTTGCTAAAACACCAGTGTCAATCAACTATAGTAGGAGCTTCCTCTGTCGGTGTGGCGTCACACCGACAGTCATTTGAGATTGGCCTGATTTCAGAAGGGGCATCTTATTTTAATAAATGAAAAGAAAATCACTGGACAGCTCTTTATCATTGTAGAGTGGTTGTGTACACACACTCCTAACACACATTTCAGTCTAAACAGCTTGAAAAAGTGCATGTAGGACCGCATGACCCCTTTAAAGCCTGAACTGGAAGCATGTTTATGTAAGTTTGTTTGCTAGTAACCAAAACTGTGTTGCAACCATTTTAACTCGTAAAAAAGGAAATCTGTGCTTAAAGCCCTTGCTGCTCTTGCTTGTGTGTTAGATAATCTGTATCTTGATCGGTCTTCTGTTAAATACAATAAGTGAATTACTCGTTTAATTCCAGTGCAATTTACCAACGTTTCACATTAGTATCGGTTCTGAGAACACTCGACCCCAAAGTCTGGTTAACTTTCGTTCAGTGAGAACACAATCGTTCCGCGCTTCGGGCACGGATTGAATCAGATATGGAAGCGATCGTACCCGAGAACGGAAGTAGATCGCTGTTTAGTAGATCATCCTCTGACCTACACATCTCTTGGCATGTTTCCCAAAATATCAGGTATAGACAGGGAGCGAAAGTTAACTTTCTTGTTCTCCTCTTCTCACAAATACTATGTCGTAAATACACAAACGTACCCAAGTATGAGCGGATTCCCACTTCGCCATTTGTGACCCACCATGTTCACAAGGATTTAGAATACGATCAGCCTCGCAAAATCGCGGTTCAGAGCGTTCACAGATTTTTTTTCCTTTAGAACTGAAAACTAATAATTGTTCGCAGAAACCGCAGATATCTTGTGCATTTTTTTTATGCCTTTTTTCCCGTGGCAATATATACTTTTATGCGTTTTAACGTTAAACTATTAAGAACAATATAATTTACTATGTTTGTTACATAAATATTAACGTCAATTGAGCTAAATTTCCATATGAAATATAATACTATATACATTTTTTTTAGTACTGAAGAGAGAACACAAAGCAACCGTAGAGGAAAACCCGACTTGGGATAGTGAATTATGACTGTTTTTAATTAATAATTTTTTTTACACAACATCCAAAATTTCGCCTATAAAACGACCGAGATGCTTGTCCAATCACAAACAAGCGAACGCAGTTTTTCAGCTGCTTTGATTACTCATGCCGCAGTTCAAGGCTCGTTACTCTTTATCTCCCAGGTGTCTCTGTACAATATAGGATTTAAAAGGGGGAAAAAAAACACGAATATTGGACCTTTTCAGGTTTTTGTTGCACCCATGAGAACTCTAATCAATCCCATCGAGTTGCTTGTGAGCTCAACGCTGCGTCTACATCGCCCGCTGTGTAATCAGTGTTTTGTTCTGCTTTGAGATGAGAAGCGGTGATCGCTTGTTGTGTGCCGGAGATAAATCCGGGACAGTCAATATTATGAGAGGACGTGGTGATGAGCTTGAACCTGTGCCAGGTTTTTTTTTTTTTGTCTTTTCTGTCCTTTGTCCTGAGGGATGCATTACTTCCTCTAGCAGAGTGATATCGAGCACAGTTCCTCTTTACGTGTGGTCTAATATCGTCTGATGGATTTGTATTAGTTCTTATGATGTTAGAGTTTAATCGTGAAACTACAGGATATCGTAGTCGATAATTTATTAATTTATTTTTTACTGGGGAAAAAACACATACATGAATATATAGGCAACTGTGTCTGTCTCTGGTCTGATATAAGTTGTATATACGGTGTATCTAGATATTAGCGCACTAATAAACGGTTTACTTGTCGCCTTGTACATCGCTCCAGATGTGTCTGGTCTGAGTGTGTCAGTGCGACCAGATGGCTCTTTGTTCACCTTCACTCGTAACCCATCACAAAAGAGCACGCCTGAACTCACACGATTGTGCGCCACGTTTCAGCGTGACACAAAAGTGGCTCGACAAACCGTTCCTGTCACCGAAACACAGCAGAGCCGAGAGGCCTCCTGCTGCACCCTGATAAGCGGCACTCCCGTTTCACGAGACGTCGTCTCCTGACGTGCGTCGTCTTTTGTAATAATTTCCCTATTGAAATAGTGTGGTGGCGTCACATGATTTACACTGAAGCTCAAAAAAAAAGATTTTTTTATGTTTATTTCCTGACTGACATGTTTGTCGAAATAGCATCTTGTACAGCTAGAGGTGATGGACGTCTGGACGTTTTCTCTCATGGCCAGGATTCGAGCGTTAACACTCGGATAAAATGAGCTTCATCGTTGTTGCAGTTGTTTTGTTTTAAATTGTTAGTCATTAATGTTTGGCCTAGAGACTGTCTTGTTTTTTTGGTTTAATTGGAAGTTTATGACCCGAATCGTCCGATTATTCAGCACTTTCAGCTCGAGCCCGAACAGCTCCTCTGAGCCCCGTTTCACGCCGCACGCTTAAATAAAGTTTGCAGAGTCCCATCGATTCAACACGTCAGCTAATTATTCTATCGCCTCACCCTCTGCGTTCTGTTCATGTTGAGATTTTGCTTTTCTTTTTTTTCTTTCTCCCCTCCTGGCTACACGTGTACGTGTCAGTTCTCTGAGCTGATGCGATCAAACCCTAATAAAGTTTGATCCAGAGAGCTATAAAGAGAGATTGAGTGTGGCAGCGAAATCAGATCTACGATAATGAAACGCTTGTTAAAGATGCTGACTGGTGACTGCACGCATTGTTTTAGGTTTTTATTTTTATCGTGGAGTCTTTTATGAAAAGTGGTGGTTTAATTGTTTTCAGCAGGTCTTTTCCAGAGAAAAAAAGAGCTCTCACTTTAGGCCAGGGTGCTGTTCCCAGAGTCTGTGTCCTCTCTGTATGTGTGTGTGTTTAACACAAGGCTCCCAGTATCTCTTGTTGTCTGTTTAATCTCTGGGAGTGACTCAAACATCCTGTCCTCCAGCAATTGACCCACTTGTGTTTATGCGTCTCTGAATCCATGCCTGACGGACCACACATCGACTCATCACAAGTACACTAATGCTAAGCTCAAAAGTATTTGGACCCCTGACCAACCTTCCGCTCAGTACAGTAAAATACATAAGTAAGGGAGAAAAAGGAGTGAAACCCTGCGTAGTGTCATATGACAGCCGTGGCCAGGGCTGCAACGTTCTCGTGCTGAGAATCTTCCACCTACTCCTCGCTCTCACCTGGATGGTGGACACACAGCCGGACGGCGCCTTTTAACCTCCTGCAGTGCCTCAAAGATAAGGCAATTACCCGAGAATGAAAAACGGGTTAGCTGATTCTTGGCTCACAGCCTGTACGCAGACGGTAATCAAATTACAGTACGCGCACGGGGTCGAGGAATCCTTGCTCCGTCACGTGATACGTATTCACCTTGATGAATTTCCTGCCGCATACCCAGAGATCTCCAGATCCGTCCCACCCCTGATCAGGATAAAAAAAAAAAAGTCAATGAAATACTAAACAAAAAAACAATACTAACACCCATTCAACAGCGCAGCAGATAAAACCTACTCATTAGTCTTTCACCTACAGGCGTTTTGTCTCTGCCCTCACTCGCACGCCGCACAGGTGATATTTCACTTCGCTGGCACTGAAGAAAGGTCACATCCATCCCCACGCCAACTTTTTTTTTCCTTTTCTTCTTTTTTCTTTCTTTCCCCTCCAGCGCGGAGTCAGTGGATCATTAAGTTAGTGCTGAGTGATTATAGCAGCACAGCTTCCATTTACTGTAATTACACCGCTCTCTCCCTCTCCATCTCCTCTCGTCAAGGAACTGATAGGTTCGTGCCTACTGGTGCATGGGAATATGTGTATGTATATATACTGTATATTTGTAAAAACACACACATTATGTGGGTTTTTTTCAGCACAACATGGGCGATATGATGAACTGAATTTTATTTCATTTTAACCAGCTGTACAAACATTACTCAATGTAAAAAAACAAGTCATATAAGCACATATTTCAATGGTTTACATGTTTTTATGGTTGTCTGTGACTAATAATGATAATACACACTTTCTTTACTTGACATTTTTGCGACATGATTCCTATATTCCGTCAGCATTACAATTTACACATTTTAAAATTAATAATAAATTCTTTCTACATGACTTACAGTAAAACCTTGGATTGCGAGTAACTTAGTTTGTAAGTGTTTTGCAAGATTTAACAAATTTTATCTCTATAAATGAGCGAAGTTCTGCAAAACAAGTAGTACATCACAACTGAGCCAATGGTGGTTCTCTCTCTCTCTCTCTCTCTCTCTCGTGCTTCGGGATTATGGGTATTCGTCTCCTATGCTCAGTCTCAGTGCGTGTACGTCACTCGTCAGTCAACATCCATACGCAAGTGTACTGTTTACTAAAGCATTGTGACCGGGTGTGTGTGTGCGTAAAGCGTAATTTAAAAAAAATTTCGTGTCCAAGTGTAGTGACTGTTCTTTAGTTAACTGTACTGCAACAACGGCCTCCGTGAGGGAAAAGTTAAAAAGCTTGAACAAGAACACAACATCACATTTCTGCGAAATCCTCAAAAGGAGGCAAAAGCAAGTGTCATTAGAGGGGTTACTTGTCGCACAAGAGCCAAAAACATTCTGTTGGTGTGTGTGTACGTGTGATAACATTCCATAAGCAAGCACTCGATCGCTTTTCTCAATCTCTCTCTGCAGATGTTCTTGACCGTGTACCTCAGCAACAACGACCAGCACTTCACAGAGGTGCCCATAACCCCGGAGACGGTGTGCCGCGATGTGGTGGAGCTCTGCAAGGAGCCAGGAGAGATGGACTGCCACTTAGCTGAGATGTGGAGAGGATCAGGTAAGAGAAGCCTCATCCTCACACACGACGAGGCCGGAGAAGAACGTTTCATCAACATAGAGTGCACAGGCAGCGTTTTTTCATTAATTAATAGTTTTAAAAAATATATATTTATTATTATTTATTTTTATAAAAGAATTATGTTAATAGAATCACCGCGTAGCATTTTTACGTAATCTAAATAAGGGCCACGTCCCTGTTCTCGAAGTTTGTTCTTCAAGGTGTGTGACGTTTGTTTGAATAACAAACTACATGCGGCGAGAATTCCCGTGAGGTCTTACGTAAAGCAGGTGTTCAAATAAAAAAAATAAAAAATGAAGCAGTATAGAGCTTGACACAGCGTGTTCAGCTCTTAAGGGCTTTTTTTTTGTGCTGTGGTCTGTTGCCACGGTTACGTGCCTTCGAGCACTCTCAGCGCCTTTGAACGTTTCAGTTCGAGTACTGCTCGAGGCCTCGAGTGTTTAACAGCGCGGGTGATGTCACCAACAGGCTGGGTGACTATATGCGTACAATCGTGTATACATAGAGACCCGAGCGAGGTTTACATTTTTGAACAATAACATCCTTCATGCCGGCATCGAACCCGGCTTGAGTTCATGACTCACCGGTATGTGGAATGGCAGTCGGTCGAGCTCAAGCAGTTCTACAGCATTCATGTGGATACTCATCAGGTGTGTTTCTTACAAGACAGGAAGTAGTTTCCCGCTAGCGAGTGTACAGTTATAGTAGAATGTAATGAATTCAAAACAGAAACACACACACACTGTACGCACATTCACTTTCTGTCTTTTAGTAAAGTACCTGATAAGATCAGTGTGTTTACACATAGTTTGTGACCTTTACTTATGATGTTTTAATTTAAACTTGCTCAAAATGCAGCCAAGTTATTTCATCTGAAACATGAGCTGACCCAAACAGGAAACGCAAACACTCATGGTTGAGATTTTCCATACTGATCCCAGACCAGACACAAATTTTTTTTTGTTAGAAATAAATATAGTTGCAAGCAACGATGAGCGGGCCCAAGCACCTGTGCCATCGCCACCCGGGGGCACCAGAAAGACAGTGGGCACATGCATTTAAATGGGTCATACAAATACCATTATGACATACTTTTAGAATATGGGGAATTTTACATGAAAATAATGATGTAAACTAATGCATGATGAAGTGCCGTAGTAGTCCGAAAAGGTTTTTTTTTTTTTTTTTTTTTTTTTTTTTAACCCCCCCAGGGAATTGAGATCATGATTCTCACACTCCATTTTTTTTTTTTTTTTTCCAATCATGAAAATAAAAAAATAGCTTTTATTGATTATTGTTAAGTTTAAGGGTTCTAAAATGATCGTTTTTATTTCATACATTTTTTTTCTCCTCGAAAGTCCTGTGCTGACAGCACGTGTTTTTTACTTGAGTGCAGTAAATGTTTTGGTTGGGAGAAGAAAAAAAGAAGAAGAATGGTATGAGGGGAATCGTTTATCTCAATTTCCATGGGGGAAAAATGTGATTCTCTTTTTTTTCCCCTTTTTTTTTCCAACCTCAATGGTGCAGCATTTGTGTCTTATCAGCAGTTCTGTACAGACCTTGTGCCTGCAGCGTGTGTCAGCACTCAGTCACTGCTGTCCTTGCCTGCGAGGTTATTGGCATGAGCTGACCTGACTCTCTCTCTCTCTCTCTCTCTCTCTCTCTCTCTGTCTGTGTGTGCATGCGCGCATGCAGAGCGAGCTGTAGGCGAGGGCGAGAGGATGCTGGAGCTACTGCAGCGCTGGGGCTCACGCAGATCAGAGGTTCGCTTCTTCCTGCGCCACGACAGAACTCCCGGCCGAGAGCCAGGTGAGTTTATCACGAAAGAAGAGTAGCAATGGAGCTAGGTGGGTGAGTGTAGTTTGGTGATTATTCAAGCATTCAGTGCAACTAAGGAAGGTTAGCACGATGAGATCAGCATGGCTGAGAACCAGTGTAATTTGATTAGTTTATTATAGTGTCATGGGGTAAATGTTATGTGATTAGTGTATTACGGTGCGATTTGGGGTGAGTTTAGCGGGATTAGATTATTATGGGGTGAGTTTAGCGGGATTAGATTATTATGGGGTGAGTTTAGTGGGATTAGATTATTATGGGGTGAGTTTAGCGGGATTAGATTATTATGGGGTGAGTTTAGCGGGATTAGATTATTATGGGGTGAGTTTAGCCGGGATCAGATTGTTATGGGTTGAGTTTAGCGGGATTAGGTTATCATGGGTTGAGTTTAGCGGGATTAGGTTATCATGGGATGGCTCTATTAGGATTAGATTATTATGGGGTGAGTTTAGCGGGATTAGATTATTATGGGGTGAGTCTAGCATGATGGGTGTATTACTGTGTGAATTGGGATGAGTAATATATTTAGGGTATTACAGTGCGACAATGGGTCAGTCTAGATTATTAGTTTGTTATAGGATGAATTTAGTGTAATTGGTTTATTACAGTGTGATATGGGGGGAATTTATATAATCCCGCTAAACTCACTCCATAATAATCTAAACCCTCTAAACAAATATGGGGTGAGGTAAGAGTAATTAGAATGTTATGGGGTGAATTTAATGTGATTAGTGTATTACTGCGCGATATGGGGTGAATTTATTGTGATAGGTTTATTACTGTGTGATATGGGGTGAGTTTAGTCTGATTAGTTTATTACAGTGTGATAAGTGCTGAGATTAGCTTTTATCAGTGTGTGATATCAGATGGCTGCAGCATTATAAGGTTACTGTGATCCGAGCCAGGTTTATCACAGCTCTGTGATCTCAGCTGAAGCGGGTAAGCATGAGTGACTTGAAAGAAAGCGCCTAATAACTTTCCTCATCAAGGAAACAGACGAGTACACGGATGCCCTGAGAAGTTACAAAACTGCTTCTCAGTTTTTAATTAGAATGTTTGACAAGAATGTGTGGGGAAAAAAACCAAGAAAAAAAAACATAGATCTACTTTAAGATGATGTTCCCTTGAAAACCAGGTGTTTAAAATCAGATCATTTAAATTCCTGAGGAAATGATTTGATTCTTTTGGATGAATCACATAAGCCCTTTTTTCTCTCTTCAGTTATTTAACACTGATTTGGCTTGAGGTGTGTTGCATAATCTTTTCTCAGTCCTGCTGTAACTCATTTAAAGCCATCAAGCCAAACGTAGCCTGTAAGCGTAGCCTGTAAACGTAGCCTGTAAGCGTTATGTAAATGCCCGTTCCTGAACGCGGAACAGAGGATGATTGAACTTCTCGGCCCTGTGACATTATGTCCCTTTATGAGCAGTGACTGTGACTTCTTGTTCAGGGAACCATGCTTAATGTGTGGCTCATCGCCAGTCACAGGACTACACAGCGTCCTTTGTTTTAGCGATGCTAATTTTAAGCTGACTGTTTTTCTAACCTGCATGTGACCCCCTGCTTCAATCCGTCTATTGACAGTGGTTCTTTTTTTCCCCCTGTTCTATTCATTTCTACACAGCCCGTTGATCACGCTAGCGTGTTTTTGTCCTCATTTTCGAACAGACAAAAGCGTGTTGTGTCATATGTCATTATAATTAACGTATTACCTGAACATTTTACAGGAAATGCCAGGAGCATGGAACCGAGGAGGAACGGTGTTAAAGGACCCCCAGATAGACGGATGGAGAATGGGGTGAGGCGATGACTGAAAAGGCTTTTTACTTCTTGCGAAATAATGAGAGAACTTATCTAAGCTTGCAAGTTTTTGTTGATAACAGTGTTTGCTTGTGCAGTGTTATGGAAAGAAAAACGAGTTTTACCGCTTTTGTGAATTCTTTCCCTGAAACTCGAGCTTTGTGAGACACGTGTCATGCGCAAGACGTTGAGTTTTGGTGTCTTGCAGGTGGCCGCTCCACGCATGGACATGACTCTGGCTGAGCTGCAGGAGATGGCGACCCGACAGCAGCAACAAATCGATGCACAGCAGCAACTCCTTGCCTCTAAGGTAAAGACAAATTTAGTTGCAAGCAACGATGAGCGGGCCCAAGCACTCAGTCATTAACCACTTTTCGGCATAAGTTTAAAGCGTCGTCACGGCTGACCCATTCGAGCTATTAAAAATCTCTCCGCAATTTTGCATCCTCGACGTATTGAGATTGCATAGACCCGGCTTGTTGGCAATCACATAAATTCCCTAGGAGGAGTTTATCAAAATCCATTGGGAGTGTTTCATAAACAACACAAAATAACTGACTTCTTGTTGAGTAGATTTAAAAAATTAAAAAATAAATTCTTCGAAGAACAAGAGGGCTCTCACACACTATGATGACTATGGCTGATGTCATAGTGCTTGGGCCCTAAATAAGCATGTATTAAAAAAAAAAAAAAAAGGGTCCCGTTGATACATCTCAGAATGCGTGTTCATTATAATATTCCAGCGTGTTCTTATCTCTGGCGTATAGGAGCAGCGCCTTCGCTACCTGCAGCAGCAAGATCAGATGAAGCAGCAGCAGGCATCCGAACAGGAGAAGCTGCAGCGTCTCAGGGAGAACGTGGAGAAGCAAGAGGCTCGGCTCAAGAAAGTGCGTGCCCTCAAGGGCCAGGTGGAGCAGAAGCGCATCAGCAACGGAAAACTGGGTACGCATTTATTACTCAGCTGTTATGGAACGTTTAATCTCAATTTGCCACAATACTGTTGATCCTCATTTTTTACACCTATTTATACTTTTTATTATTATCTATCTATCTGTTTAGTCCCATAGATTTCTGAAGTGTGTTTTCTTGTTTGCAGTGGAGGAGATCGAGCAAATGAACAATCTGTTCCAGCAAAAGCAGCGTGAGCTGGTGGTGGCGGTGTCTAAAGTCGAGGAGCTCAGCAGGCAGATGGAGATGCTGAAGAGCGGCAAGATGGACGCTCTAAACGATAATCAGAGCGCCGTGGCCGAGCTCGATCGCCTCTACAGGGAGCTGCAGGTCAGGATCCAAGACATCAGTCACACTTTATATAATAAGTGGTGTTAGTGGCTTTGTACGGGTACTTCCAGCTGTTGCAAGACGCTAAAATGATGATGATTGATTTGAGAAAAAGCTAATTGTATAGAACCGCAAGACAACAAGAAACGCTTAAAATAAGACTCCTGAAATAGTGCTGTTTGATCAGCTGACAGACATCTAGTAAAAAAAAGTGTTTTTTATTAAATAATGTAATGAGGCAGTGCAAACAGGATCACCATTCAGCTGTCTGTCATCAGGTTACACGTCTGGGCTTGTGTTTGTTAAACATCCTGATAATGCTGATCTGTGCGCTGATCCTCACGTGTACGTAGATTACAGATTAACTTTTAACAAATGGCTACAAATGTGCTGTAAAATCTGTCTGAAATGTGTGAAGGCAGTTGCAATTTTATCCTCAGCAAGGCTTTTAGTGAGCCCTCACACACTGTAGATGGAGAAGGAGATGACATTGACCAGGGTAGAAGTGTTCCCCCTGACAGTGGAGATCAGTCATGATAAGGACAAGTAGTGCCAAGCATTATCCCAAAAAAACCAATCAAATGCTTTACACTTTCACAGATTTGAAAACAATTTTAAATGTATACATCGAAAATGTCTTAATGGCAAACTACACGAAAATAAACTCCGATGTTGGAACAAACAGTATATTTCTTTTCAATAATCTGGGAAGCTGGGATCAAGTCACTTATACAAGACACAGAATAGGACACAAATTTTTACTATCAAGAGAAAATTCACCAGTGTTCATCGAACGTATTTTATTTGACTGCAATTCTTTTACTCCTATGAGGAACCTGTTTCATTCTGTTGACATTTTTTTCAAGTTTTTAAACAAGTAAATCCAAATTTAGTTTTAAAGTTTTTCAAATTCAAAACATTTATATTTAACATCTTATCTAATTTTAATTAGATTTAAATAACAAAAACTGACTCCTGCGATGAATATAGCGGTGGTGCCAACAGCGTTCCAGCAAATTGCCCTTGACGGAACCATAAAGCAAACCCAATTCTGTCACAAATCTGTTAGTTAAAAGGGTTTTTTTCTCTTATTTATTTCTTTAGTTTTAACATTTTTTCCCCTTCTCCTCTTCCTCCTGCTCCTTCTCCAAATCAGTTAAGGAACAACATGAACCAGGAGCAGAACTCCAAGCTGCAGCAGCAGAGGGAGAACCTGAACAAGAAGAACCAGGAGGTGGCCGCCATGGACAAGCGAGTCAGCGAGCTCCGTGATCGCCTGTGGAAGAAGAAAGCAGCGCTGCAGCAGAAAGAGAATCTTCCTGTGAGTGCAAACGTGATCACACTCCCTCCTCCACGACAGGTCACTCGGGATAGATGTTATGTACACACACGGGGGGAAAAAAAAAACATGCACACAAAAAAAAGGGTGTAAAATCAAGGTTGGAACTATTTTATCAGCCAGTCTGATGACACTCTGACTCGTACCACCAGGACGAGGAAGACTTTACAGTGTATCCAGAACACATTACGCAAGCAAGATAGGAAGCTGTGTCGTAATACCAGATGAGTTACCTCCCTTATGTCCTTTCATTATTTTTGGATAAACGCTTTAATTCAGACGAGTTGCTGAACAGTCTGTGTTGGTATCCGGATGCAGAACCATAAAGAGGTGCACGTTGTGACTTTCAGAAACAAGGGGGAGTGGAAAGGACAGAACGTCCACACTACACACACACACATAATCATCTACTTCCCATTTGACGCTGCAGGCCGTCCTCACACAGAGCATCTATTTCTGTGTTTTCATTCCCGTCGGCTCAAGCACAACGCCAGCCCTCCTCTGTAGAGATACGACAGGACGAGAAATGTCTCAGTGACGCAATCCGATCGGCTGATAGTCTGCCTCGTGTCACGACATGTCAGGTGTCAGCCTGGGACACCGCTTAGTAAATATAGTGTGCAAATAAATGCACCGTCAGTCAGGGTATTATAAACATGCACAGCTCGGGCTTTGTGTTATAATCCAGTGAGATTTTCTCTCTCACACACACGCACAGTGTCGATTCATGTTTGAGTTTTGAACAAGGTCAGAGCACACGCAGCTACAGCAGGGATACAGGCTGAAACACTGAGTCAACAGTGTGTTGAACATTTTTTTTGTTAATTATTTATTTGTATTAGATAGAAGGAAAGTGGAATTGAAGTGAACAACTGGTACGTCATTATGAAGCACGCATGTGTGGGGGGATATTTTATTCTAGGTACATTTTTTCCTCTCTTATTACTATTAGTGGAGGTGTTGATGTTATTCAAAAAAATAATAAATAAATGTGGAGTCCTCAAGTCATTATCTGTGCATTTTACAAAGCGCCCCCTGGTGGATGCAAGCAACAGAAATACTTTTTTGTTCTTTGAATTTAATCTTGTTCTTTGCTTGAATTATTTTTTTTTTTTTTAACAAACCGTTAAAAAGGCCTTTTTTCTGTGGTGTTTTGGTGGTGTTTGTGGTGCCATGTGCATTTCTTCAACAAAGTCTTTACTACTAATACACCCTACTTTTCCTGCCTCAGATTCCTAACAATTTAAAACGGGGTTAAAAAATACAGAGCTTACGTATGTGGCTTTTCTCTACTGCGATGAAGCAACACGCTCGGTTTTAGCAGAGGCTGCACAGAATATTAACGAAACTAACACAAAGGGATGACGTTCGAGTCTTTTCCTCCCTGCCAAGAAGCGTCTTGGAAATGTCTTGCCCTGAAACGCACCACGGTCCAGGATTTGGTGGGCTCTTTCTGTTTTTTTTTTTTTTTTTTTTTTTTTCCTCTCCCCCCCCTCCCTTCTCATCCCTGTCAGACTAAAACGATTTTCACTCTCATCCTGGCGCTTGGACGAACGGGGGTCTCCTTCCTCTAACAACGAGACAACAGTGTACTCCCTCTCTTTTTAAATGTGCTGAAGTTGTTGTGTTCTTGTTTTTCTTAAGAATGGCTTCCCGCTTAAGGAAAAGGCTTCAAAAGATACCCAACCCAAGGTAAAAGAAAAAAAAAACAAAAAAAACAAAAAACACTATTTTAGACATTTGTTAATTGGTTCATCCTCATTTAATAGCGGATTGATGAGATGTTTTAATTTAGATGGCTTGTTTTATGACACATCTTGTGATAAGTGCTATTTATTTTCAGTTGCATAAATGGTTTTGGAGAAGCTTTTCGGTTTGTTAGAGGGTGAAATGTGAATCTTGGCAGGTGTTTTAGACATCAGTTTTAGGGCTGGTGCATTGTATTTCGAGGGTTTTTTTCCCCTTTAAACACCTTTTTTTTGTACTCATCTATTAAATATAAGGCTGTTAATGCCATTTTTGTGCAGCAGTAGTATTTCAAGCTGATGATCAGTAATTAACCAGATTTAACATTTATTAACATGGACAAAAATTTTTAATTATTGTGGAAGTGCAAAGTGAATATCGATCTTTTACAATATTTGTATATTTGCTCATAGTTTTTTATTGAATATTCAGTTATGAAGGCAAACAAACAAATGCAATGGTTTAGAAGTTTGAGTGAACAAAAAAAGGAGGGGGGACAAAATAAATGATAAGCAAATCACATAGACAACAGAAAGGATCATACACAGTTAGTGATTACACACATGGCCTCAGTTGACATAAAACACTTTGTCAATTCTTTAACAAAATCTATAGCAACAGCCCAAGCATTAATTATTCGAAGTCCAAGATTAAATATTTTACAATATTTTTTTTAAAAATCCTGTATTATAAAATGTCTTGCTTTATTTTGCAAACACATACATTTCCTTTCTTTGTTTTTTTATTTTTTATTTTTTTTTTGTTTATTTTAATAACCCTGTCATTCTGTCTATTTTTTTATGTTTCTGTTATCATTGTGTCTTGTAATTTTACCTAATTTTGTACATCTGTGAATTTTTTGTCATGAATGCTACATTTGTAGTGCTGTGCAAGGGTAAACCGAGGACATAATATGGTAAAAATCTGTTGTTGTTGTTTTTTTTTTTTAAAGGGACAGCTTGATATTAATCGTTGCCATTTTTTTTCCTCTTCAGGTCCCTCCTGATGGCCAGCCCCCTCAATCAGGCGGTCAGTCTCGTGTGGCCGCGGTGGGGCCGTACATCCAGTCGTCCACCATGCCCCGCGGTCCAGCGCGGCACGATCTGCTGAAGCCCACCTACCCCGATGGCACAGCCACACTCCCACCTCAGGACAAGAGCGCCGGCACGACGTCCAAACCCGGCACAGGTACAGCACACGGGTGTCCTTCACCTTGTAGTCTGTGAACATTAGGAGGCTGAAA
Source organism: Heterobranchus longifilis (assembly GCA_028570985.1). Lineage (NCBI taxonomy): Eukaryota > Metazoa > Chordata > Actinopteri > Siluriformes > Clariidae > Heterobranchus > Heterobranchus longifilis. Next base: position 6,758,669 of record JAOVVB010000034.1, on the reverse strand, counting down.
CAAACAGGTTAGTTTGCGTTTGCCACAGGGGAGGAGAGTTCTAGGATGGCTTGTGTAACGCGCCTGCAGGACGCCTCCGATGTCTTTCTCAGCTCGGAAGGTAGCCACCGCTGGTCGTTTGTGTGTGTGTGTGTGTGTGCAGTGATGCCGTGCCGAACACGTCCAGTTCAGTTCTTGTTCTAAACAGGACAAGTGACTGTGTTTTCTGTGCAACATTTCCAGAGCAGCTGAACACACTCGGAGAGAAAGTGCTATATTAAAGGCGCCAGTTTGATCATACACAGATCGCTCATGTCTGGTTAGAGTCAAATTGATTGACGAGAGAGAGGCCCCTCCCACTGGGAGAAAATAAGAAAAGAATGCACTCCATTGCTTCTACGTTAATTGCTAACGTAATGTTAATAATGAAAGTGTTACATTTATAGATTTTTGTCAAAATAATCCACCGTGGAATTTAATAATCCAGTCCTGTGGCACCTGATTATTGAAAATCAATTACACTACACTTTATAAAACGAAAAAAAGTGTTTTGTGTGTTGTGTCTGACGTTATGAAAGCATTCATTTCAACACCAGTATGATTTGTTTCTTAAAGCTAGCTCTGTGTTCGTGTCTTGGTGTGACCTTCACATGCTGGATCCCATTAACTGCCATGTTCAGTATTTGTTTGCTTTCTTTCTTGGTTTTTTTTTTGTATAGAACAAATGTTCTTGCTTAAGCCGCTGAAAGACCTGCGGGCCAAGAGAAAAGGTACACAGATGTTTTGCAGTGCTGGCTTGTTGGTGTGTGTGTGTGTTTGCATGATGGAGAAATGTTCTTGTAATGAAACGGAAGTAATTCTTGTTTAAGGTTTTGAACCTTTTTTTTTTATTTTTTGCCGCCGTGTGAGAATTAGCCTGTCGTCTTTTCAGACTTGGAACGCGATCCGTTTCTGTACACTCACCATCCGGTCTAACACCTTGTTAGACAACGGTTTAATTATAGCTCTCTGATTAACTCTCGCCTCGTCTGATGAATTGTTCCAGAAAGTGCATCCGAAAACCCGCTGGTGGTTGTACATGATCATATCAAATCATCGTGATGAAAGGAGTATCGCTCGTCAAATTAATTGAGTAACTCTATCTTCCCCAGGGCTGCCGTCATCCAAGGTGCTGAACGTGTCTGACTGGAGCTCACCCACTCCAGACTCCAACAGCAGCCATGCCTCGTCCACTTTACCACGACTGCCAAGCCAAGTGCCAGCAGAGCAAGGTGACCACACTCGCTCTTTTAATAACACTTAATAAAACGTGGCGACTGTTATTTCTCTCAATAGAAAAGCAATCTGTAGCTTTAAAGCTTAAATAGTCATTTTAAGAGTTTATTTATTTTGTCAATAAAATAAGGACACTTGTGCCTATTAATTGGTGTAGACAGACACTAATCATTCATCTTCATTAAAATTAAAACCTGAACAAAACAAAAACAAAGTATTATTTTTGTTAATGTTCATTGCTTGTATTAACGGCCTGAGATAGACGTCGCCAAGCAGCTCCACTGATTTCTGCCTGATTCTTGATTTTTCTCCTACAGCTCCAGACGACACAGATGTGTTGAAAAGAGGACAGCAGGACCGGAAGACGCGTCCCGTCTCCATGTTCGACTCCACCAAGCCGTCGACAACCTCCTTACGCAAGAACCAGAGCAGCGACGACCTTGCGAGGGACGGCCAGGTTAGCCGAGTGGGGAAAGCTCAACATAAGCTGTAATAGAGCCTTGTATTTTTATCTCTCAAACTTTTTTCCTTTTTTCCTTTTTTGCAGAATGCTGCGAAAATCCCAGTTAAAGTGCCCCCTCCCGTGCCAAGCAAACCCAGACAGGTCAATCTGCCGTTCCCAGGCGCAGGCACCTTCCCCGGCAAGGGCAAAGTGAGCAGCCAGCAGCAGCAGCAGCGCACACCTCTTCCTGCAGCTCAGAGTAACACGCTACCCCTGCCATCCAAGCAGGAAACCCCACCGGCTGCCACCGTCCGACCTTTCACTCCGGAGCCTAAGGATCCGCCTATGCAGAAACCTCAGATGGTGGCAGCCAGCTCCATCTACTCCATGTATACGAAGCAAGCAGCAGCAGGAAAGGGCTTGCCTCAAAATGTGCAGGGCGCACTGAACCGCTCACAGAACCGCTCCAACTTTGTTAGCAGTGAGTGAGAATTTTTTTTAATCAAGTGCATTAGTGTTTAAGTGAAATTAAGAAAATGTCACTTTTTTTTCCTTAATTTTTTGTTCTCCCCCCCCCCCCCTTTCTCTAGTGTACGGTAAGCCTGTGATCGCCGCAGGACAGCAACCCCATTCGCCGCAACTGGACAACCCCTACATGGAGCGCCCTAACGGCGACTCAGACACCGACCAAGGCACGAACGGCACCCCTGCACCCGAGAACCCTGAGACGGAGCGCATCCCGCGCCCCTTAAGCCCCACCAAGCTGCTGCCCTTCATCTCCAACCCCTACCGCAACCAGAGCGACATGGACCTCGAGGCGCTCCGTAAGAAGCTATGCAACGCCCCGAGGCCGCTTAAAAAGCGCAGCTCCATCACTGAACCCGAAGGTCCTGCCGGTCCAAACATCCAGAAGCTCCTCTACCAAAAAACCACGCTGGCCGCCATGGAAACCACGGTCAACCCCCCTAGACCCGCAGAGGAGGAGAGCGCCCCGCCCGATCCGGTCGGCACCGAACAAATCCCAGAATCCCAGTCTCCAGAACAGCCGCCTCCCGACCCTCTGCCGACTTTAGACGTCCTGAAAATCGACGGCGAGGACTTCATCCCGCCCCCGCCCCCGTCTCACCCCGCTCCTCGCCCCGAAGACGCCTTCTTAATCCCTCCACCACCGGCTCCTCTTGAGGATGAAGACCAGCACCAGTTATCACCCGACAGCTATGTGGAGGAGTTCCCTCCGTATCCTCCTCCTCCATATCCGAGCGGTGCTGAGCAGGAAGCTCTGGGCGATGACACGATGAACATGAAGCCACCAGAGGTCATGGGGCAAGTGCCTCTACCACCAGTGAGTACTCTTTCTGTCAAGGCATTTGTTTTTGTGTTTGGTTTAATTAGGAGTGGGTGGTTGTGGTGTGACGGGTATGTCAAATCCAGGAAAATAAATTTAAAAAATAAAAAGTATCTTAGACTTTTATGAAATAAATCTGATTCCAAGTAATATCCTTTGTAATCATGTCATACAGTTTACTGATGTCTCTCAATGTGATTTAAGCTGTTGTTAGCTTAAGCAAAAGTGAAATGATTAAAATTAGAACTGTGAATTCAATTGATTAAAACGTTCTAATTAATTTAATTTTAGCAGGTTTATGGCTATGAGTGTGACTTGTTTGTTTTATTATAAAGGAAATCATAACGATAACATTTAAATCACATGACTTCTCTTTCAACCTCACTGGCGTAAGTAAAGGTGACGAAGCGCACCCTGGGCTGCTTGACTAATCCCAATATAAGGCCTGTTTTGTTGAAAAAATAAATACTGTTCTATTTATTGCCCTCCAAGCGGATAAACTCCTGCTGAATTCATTCAAATAAAGCACGTTATCCGTGTGCAAACACACAAATGCCACAAAAGGCTCAGTTGTGCCGTTAAAGCTCCTTAAATTCTCAAAGATTTAGATGATGCCCTTGTAGCTGAAATAAATAAACCGACCATTTTTTTTTTTTCATGACCTTTTTTTTAATAAGCTGCACTCCCGCAGTCCTAAAAGAGCTCTTTATTCTAGGAGAAAAAAAGTCTTGTATAATCTTATTAAAGTGAAGCGAGTGAGTTTCCAGACTAGGTTTCAGTCTTCAAAGATTTTGTTCTCAGGATGGCGGAATAAAAAACTACGCTGAAGGTTAACCTGGCAGAGCATTAAGTAACCACTTCTGTCAGTGTGTGAACTCGTCTGATGCGATGGCTATCGGTTAAATGAAGCATCTGCTTTTCTCAGGGCAAAAGGACGAACCTGCGTAAGGTTGGATCGGAGCGCATCGACCACAGCATGAGGGTGAAATTCAACCCCTTGGCTTTACTTCTGGACTCTTCTTTGGAGGGAGAGTTTGATCTGGTGCAGAGAATCATCTATGAGGTTCGTTATTGTCTTATGTGTACTTCAGGGTTGTTTTAAATAGCTAGATGAATGTGGAGGATGGATGGATTTATTCTTCCTAAGTTGGCATCCCAAAATAGTATGCATAGAAATAAGTCTGCAGTGTATTTAAATCTTATTGAGTTGGATTTCTTTCTTTTTTTCTCTTATTTTATTTTTACTTGCTGAATAGTTATGAGGCTACATTATCTAATAAGGTCATAAAGTTAAACAGAATTTACTTTTTAACTTTTTTTTTTTACTTATAGGTCCTATGGCATGAAAAAAAAAAAAAGTTTTAAAAAACTAAGAGTTGTGTGGGTTTTGTTGTGCAGGTCGAGGACCCCAGTCAGCCTAACGATGAAGGTATCACGGCTCTACATAATGCCGTTTGTGCCGGACACACGGAGATCGTCAAGTTCCTCGTCCAGTTCGGAGTCAACGTTAACGCTGCAGACAGCGACGGCTGGTGAGTTCAGTCAGGCAGCGTTTCATTTTAATTCTACACGCGGAAGTTTTTAACTGAATTGAATAGATGAATTTCACTTGGACAACTGGTCTAATTTGGTCATCAAATTTTTTAAAGAAATAACTCTATGTACTACCTCTATATTTTAGTTATAACTATCTGAATCATTCTTTTTTTTTTTTCGTGCACTAGGACTCCGCTGCACTGTGCCGCGTCCTGTAACAATGTGCAGGTGTGCAAGTTCCTCGTGGAGTCTGGAGCAGCGGTGTTTGCCGCCACGTACAGCGACATGCAGACGGCTGCAGATAAGTGTGAGGAGATGGAAGAGGGCTACACCCAGTGCTCGCAGTTCCTCTATGGTGTGTATGCTCATCACAGTACACAACACTCCACATCTGTTCCATTCCAAGAGCACATTCATAAGTCTGATTTGTTCATAAGTCAGACAGAGTAAGACCTGTACGCCTTTGACACCAATATACAATGTAAAGCATTAAAAAAAAAAACACACAAGTTTAACCCAGAAAATATTGTATATAGTTGTAAAAATTGGTATCTGGTGCAATGCAGTGTCTATTTTAAGAACAATACATGTGAGCTACTTCCTCCAGAATTTACTGCAATTTACTCCAGAAAACTTCAGGAATGTCATTAAGAGGAAGATAGATGGTCACAAACTATCAAGCTGAGCTGTTTGCTTTTTTGCAAAAAGAGTGGTATACGGTTACACAACAGCAATGTCAAAAATCGCAAATCAGTGTTATTCTACCAAATACTGATTTCTTAATGTTATTTAGCCAAAGCATTAACACAATTTGTTTACAAATTATTTTCATTTTGTTTTTAGTTATGAACGCTCTGCAAATACAACATTATCTTGGGTTATTTTGATGTGTTGTAATGTCATTTCCTTTAAATATACACTCTAAATAACAATAGTTATATTTTGAATTAAGGGAGAAATTTTGTCAGCAGTGACAAAACGAGAGTGTTCATCTCACCAATACATACACCTGTAAGAAAAAAAACATGGTCTCTCTTTTTTTTTTCTTTTTTTTTTTCTCCCAGCGCTGTATGTGTGTATATGTTGATACTTCTTCGTTTAGGGTACACGCTGTAAATCCGTTTCCAACCCTGTGATGTGTCTATTTTCACAGGAGTCCAGGAGAAAATGGGCATCATGAACCGGGGCGTGGTGTATGCGCTGTGGGACTACACGAGTGAAGAAGACGACGAGCTGCAGTTCAGAGAGGGAGACTGCATGACCGTGGTGAGGAGAGAGGACGAAGACGAGGTCGAGTGGTGGTGGGCGCGCATGGGGGACAAAGAAGGCTACATTCCCAGGAACCTACTCGGGGTGAGTGAAAATTGTGGTGTGTATGAATGCACTATTTTCAACAGTGACGTTTTTGTCCTCCGAATTACTAAAGCAGATTACATATTAATGTTGCTTCTTCTGTGTAATCAAGGTTTTTTTTTCCTGAACAGTTGTATCCAAGAATAAAGCCACGACAGAGGAGTTTGGCTTAAACACCCATAAAAAAAAAACGAGGAGACATGAATCTGTAGGACATCTGCGGAAAAATGAACTCACACACACCACGGACACTGACTCAAAATCAAATGAAGAGACCAAAACATGAAGGATTTTTTTTTTTCTTTTCTGGAAGAACAAATCAAGAAAACCGAACCTCTTGACTGCAGACACTGCACTTTTCTATTCTATGGCTTAAGTTTTTCTTCGTGCTTTTGTGAGTAGGTCTTTGTGTCCTTATGAAACACGTCTGAATTATACCCTTTAATTTCATCACCATGTAGCAGCTCAGATATTTGCTGAAGCCTCATTTTTGTTACATTTCTTTTTTTTATACAGAGGGCTCAGATAATCCTGTTCATTTACCAAAACTATGAACCATGTAAATGCGATATGCTAAACTATGAACCGTGTAAATGCGATATGAGAGCTGTGAATATAAGCTTTGTTGTTGTTTTTTTAGTTTTTTTTTGTAATAGTCATTAAAGCGTGTAGTTGAACTGGAAAAAAAGAAAAAAAAAACCTTCAAATCACTTTAGACCTGAGCTTAATTCTATTTTCTTTATAAAAGACTCAACTCAAAGTTCTTTATGTTCTTACACTGAAGTCCAATGAAGCTATAAATAGACTTTGGCTAATTAGAGCTTTGATGTGATCGCTGTTACCGTAAGTCAGTGTTTGTTTTGCCCTTACTTTTAAATACAACATGAAATGACTCAAACTGTAAAAGTTTCAGCAATTAAGTTCTTGCAACAAAATAACACATTTATGCACATTTCTGCAAAAAGCCTTTTTTGTACATGTATTCAGATTGTTTTTTGCATTAAGAAACCATTGTCATTAGATTACTAGATTGATGGAGACAGCTGTTTTCTCTTCCTTTTCCCTTATTGTCTAAAAACTCTTTAGTATATCATCTTTTGCTGTTTTTTTGTACACTCCCAGCCTTCTATATTGTTAAAGCAGCTGTATTTATTGTACTTAATTTCTCATCTCCATGTCATGATCTGTAACACGACTCAATTACAGTACTTTAAACACTACACCTTTGTGTTGTTTTGATTATCCAGATAATGAATTGTGTATTGTTTGTCTTTGCATATTAAAGTACAAGCATGTAACATTTGACAGGGATTAGTCAGGCAGTATCGAGTAGTTCACTTTTTAACCAGAAGGTGGTGGTGTTTCACTACTCTACACTTAACAGAACACCCATCAAAAACATTTATAAATCACAAAATGTAATGTTACATTACAATGTATGCATCTTACAGTATATTTCAGTTACAGTGTGTAGCGAGGGAAGTTTATTTTATGTTCCCCAACACCAAATCCAGGTACAAATGTTTCACTATATATAAAATGTTCTAAATATTATTATATAAATGTATATAAATGTTTATGATAAATGTATCTCGAGTATTCCAAACGTAAAATGATTGGGTTTATTTTAATATTTTCAGAACTAACTTGTATAAATATAAATAAACTAACCTATTATAAATGTTACTAAAACCTGAAATGATATAGAAGAAATAAACATGTTGACAGCCTTGAACAAAAAAAAAATATATATATATATTTTGGTCTTATTTCTCATTGGGGTAAATTTTATGTAACTCATAACTTAGCATCATTAAATTATAAAATAATGCATAATAATAATTAGGACAGTGGCTGATGAGTGCAAGCTGCATTGCAGGTGTCAATCCGGTAGCTGTCTGCTATGCATCACTGTAGCTTACCAGCTAACTGGAATAATTTTATATAAACTTGTCACAAGAATCGTATTATAGGAATGATGGAGTTCAATTGAATGTAAAGTTAACATACAGTACCAGTCAAAACTTTGGACACAAATTTGTTTTTTTTTTTTAATACATTCCAGGACAATTTATAGATTAACCATTATTGAGGTGGACACAGCCCCTGCCATGAGCTCTCAGAGCTGTGCTTCAAAACCGCTCTTCAGAGATCTGATTGCAAATACGTATCCCAACTTAAGGTTTTATCTTTAGCAGATATTTTATAACTGGTATTTCTTTTCTGAAATCTAAGAACATTCATAAAGAGAGCTTTTTCTGGTTTAGTGTTACATCTCACTGGTGATGAAACATTTTTCAACAGGCTTTACATATCTATCTGCAAGTTTTTAACAAACTCATCCTAATGTGTTATGTATAAAATATCGAATTGTCTATAATATTTGATTTGGTTATGGTTTCTGTATATAGATATTCTTTCTATGTATATTTTTTCTTAAGTAGCCTCGACCGTAATAACTTAAAGATGTAAGGTAATAGTCAGAGGAAAAGCTCTACATTGTTTAGTATACATTATGCTATATTGTTTATAGGAGTCTGTTAGTAATTTAACAAGCTGTTCTTGTAAACTAATAACATTACAGTACTGATATTAGTAATTGTTACTATTAATAGACATTATAAGTGATCACTTGTTACATAGATGTTCCTTAGCAATATATGCCTACATTTTTTTATTTTTTTCATAGCTACAAGCATTTCAGGCATTTAGTCAATTAGGGCATCTGTTTTATTCTTATATCTATTCTTAGTACTTCACAACTGGGATGGCGATCATCATGCTTTTCTCACCATACATAGTGGCATGGACATTATGGACAAACAAACACATATATATATATATATATATATACACAGTGGTGTGAAAAACTATTTGCCCCCTTCCTGATTTCTTATTCTTTTGCAT
>JAOVVB010000034.1:6709217-6733127 GCA_028570985.1 Heterobranchus longifilis | reverse complement strand
CTTGAGTATCTTTTCACCGAATACTTTTTTACTCTTACTTGAGTAATATTTTGGATGACTACTTTTTACTTCTACTTGAATAATATTAATTTAAAGTACAGCTACTCTTACTTGAGTACAATTTTAGGCTACTCTGCCCACCTCTGGTTTTCTATTATGGCAGAAACTAAGACTCATCAGAAAGGCAACGTTTTTTCCCGTCCTCAGTTGTCTAATTTTGGTGAGCCCTTGTGAACTGTAGCCTCAGTTTCCTGTTCTTAGCTGACAGGAGTGGCACCTGGTGGGGTCTTCTCCTGCAGTAGCCCATCTGCTTAAAGGTTCGACGTGTTGTCAAAGATTCAGAGATGATCTTCAGCATACCTCAGTTGTAATGAGATGTTACTTGTTGCCTTTCTATCAGCCCGAACCAGCTTGTCTATACTTCTCTGACCTCTGGCATCAACGTGGCATTTTTGCCCAGAGAACTTCTACTTACGTGATATTTTCTCTTTTTCAGACCATTCTCTGTAAACCCTAGAGATGGTTGTCCAGAAAAATCTCTGTAGATCAGCAGTTTCGGAAATACTCCGAGCAGCCCATCTGTCACCAACAACCATGCCATGTTCAAAATCACTTAAATCACCTTTCCTCCACATTATCTTGACTACTGTATGTCTACTTAAGTGCCTAAATGCACCGAGTTACTGACATGTGATTGGTTGAATAGATATTAGTATTAATGAGCCGTTGAACAGGTGGATTAAATGAAGTGGCCAGTTAAAGTATGTATGCTATATTTAAGTATAATGTTTAAGTATAATTAATCTTAAACATGGCATGAGGACAACGCCTGCATGATGGATGACAAATAAACATGTTTATACAGAATGTAAATTATTATCAGCTTCTGCTTTGCTGATGACACATCGGTGTAGTCATCGGTGTAGCTGCTACTGTATTTACTTATTTGTCATCTGTCAAGTTGTTTCAGTGAAACCTACAGCTGTGTGTCATCATACAGTACCAGATGACAGGCCAGTTCCATAATGTTGAAGAATGTGTAAAATACATTCGAAACTAGATGAAGCATGTCTTTCTCTTACTTACCAAGAAGGCAGTATAAGCGTATAAGGTTTCTGATTATGTAGTAACTTGTAACAGCAGTGAAAGACCCTTGGTGTTATTACGGAGAAGGTTCAGTGGTTGTTTACACAAGCTACAGTTTTTGTTTTTGTTTTTTTCCCAGAATGCAGCACCCATAATAGAACGGGAAGGTTTGACGACATTTCCAGTTTCTAAATTTACTTGCACGTTATGTTTACTTGCCCTAAATAGTTATTAGTCACTCATATTCACAGAGGTCAGGACAGGTATGTGACATAGCAATAGAAAAACAGAGAAAGACGAAGAGTGAGAAATCAGTTGTCATGAGATGACAATGGAGATGGATTATTAAAAAAAAGGAGGAAAAGGTGAAGGATAAACCTGTCATGGAAATGGAAACACATTAAGGGAGCCAAGAGGAAGGATGAGATGAGAAAAAGAATGAAAATGAGATCACAGTGGGAGTGTGTATGTTTTTTTTTTTCACATTATTTTAATCAGATTTAAGTTCCCTAAACTTGCCTAAAATGTCCATCAAATGGGTTTGTGAAGGGCTGTAAAAGTAGGGTTATAAGTGTTTTAAGTGTGGCTGCGATGGACCCCAAATTCACCCTGACCTTAACCAGAATAAATCACTCACTCAAGAAGAATAAAGAAAGAGTGAATAATGATAAGCTGTCTCAGTGGGTATAGCCTACTGCATAATGTTAATGTCAATTTTGTTGAATTTCACTGCTCTTTTAGTGTTCCTTTTACCGCTTTATTTCCTGTATACAGGGTAAATGTGTTTTCTGATTTGGTGTTTTGTTTCCGAATTTGTTATTTTGTTTTCAATTCTGTTGTTTTGTTTTTGAATTATTATTTTGTTTTCAGTTTTATTATTTAGTTTTTGTATTTTTCATTTTATTTTTGCTTTTGTTATTTTGTTTTGCACTTCTCGGCCACCATAGGAAACCCACCAAGCACAGCGAACCTGGTGGTGCAAGGCGACAGTGCTAACCACTAAGCCATACACAGAATATACTGTACAGATAGGCCCAATACATGTATACACACTTCAACAGTTGTTATCTATGCCATTTTGTTTAACTCAAATTGAATTATGGCAGCAATGTGTAGTATTATGTTTCCTCTAAATGTCAATAGTTGTACCATTGTTGATGCTATCATGTGATTGTCAGCAGAGAGGCGTATATATTTCAAGTTATTTTTCATTTTTTGGGCCCCTCTGTATTTTGAATTACCGATATGATTCTGATTTTAAACACCTGCTATGTTATTAAACGTTTCATAGAGGAAAGGCTAATCACGCAATTATACATAATAGTCAGCAGGTGGCGCTTCAAATGCTACACACCACTTTGGTTAAGTAACGCAATACTATGTAGAAATGTAGTGACGTAAAAAGTACAGATATTCGCTGTAGGATGTAGTGGAATAGAGGTCAAATGCATGCCCTAACAAACCTACTCAGGTAAAGTACAGATAATTGAAATGTGTACACATGTATATATGCAAATATCAGCCAATCATATGGCATCAGCGCAGTGAATAAACTCATTCTTGCCAAATATATATAATACTTTGCAAATGAAAATCTATGATTCCAATTAAAGATATCATAGGTAACCATGGAAACCTGAGGAAGACAGGTGTCAGTCATTTCCATGGAAATTCTACACTAATCCTATTTTTGTACTTTTTGCTTTTGTTATTTTGTTTTGCACTTCTCGGCCACCATATGAAAACCCACCAAGCACAGGAAGAACCTGAAATCTCAGCCTGCACACAGACCCGAGGCTGGAATCGAACCCGGACCCTGGAGGTGCAGGGCGACACCACTAAGTTACCATGCTGCCTCATTTTTTATTTTTTTTTTCTTTACAAAAATTAAAACACCACAAAATTCTCTCTTTTGTATATTTGGTTTATTTACAGTGATGAAAGAAAGGTTCCAGGCCTATTTATATTTTCCACATATTGTTATGTTTTTAATTTAAATCCTTTTCCCCCCTCAATATTCTACACGCAATACTACAAAATGACAAAGTGAAAAGAGTTGTTTGGAGTGTTGTTTTTTTTTGTTGAAAAATTTACATAACTACTGTATACACAAGTATGTGAATGATGCTGCTTGTGAATGATGCTGCAAGCCTGACACAATTTCTTTTGAAAGTTTCCTCTATTCAGATTTAAATCAATTTTAACATGAATGTGAAACAACAAAATGTGGAAAACATGAAAGGGTCTAAAAGGGTTCCGTCAGCACTATATATTGTATGTTCTCATCCACCCTGTTAAGAAAGTGATTTCCAGGATTCCTTCTGGTTTAATCAAAAGCTCTTAATACAATTCCCTTACAATGAGTCAACTTTCGACTTTGGAGACACAACAAAATCTTTTAGTGAGAGGTGTTCTTATGAAAGGACATATATTTGGATTGTTAAAGACAAATGACACAAATAATAGCAGCCAAGCAGATCTATAAACCCTGAGTGTCTCTGATATATTTGAAGTTATTAACAGTTTGTGATGGCGATGTCATGGGCAGGTGTGTGGTTGGCTCTGGCAGTGATATTGGACCAGAGCTCTGTGATTCATAGCCATGTTGATGATTTGTGGCAGAGTTGTTAACTTGTTGTCGTGACTCTCTTGCTAACTGAAGCTGTTTATTGCATTGTCCATGCTAGGAAAGAGAATGTGATGAGGTCTTTTTTTCACACTTCTTTCCATCCCTCCGCAGTCAATCAATCAAGTTTTCTGATATAGTGTGCTGACCCTGAGACGATTCCAAAGACGGACGGTAATGCACCATGAGCCGCTCGGAACAGAGATGGATTATATGGCATTTCTTTCAGTATGACTGTTGACTGACTACTTTATATATATATTTGATATTGAGATATTTTAGGTAAAATATTACTCAAGTAAAAGTTCTCTCTCTCTCTCTCTCTCTCTCTCTCTCTACTGTATACACACACACATCCATCTAGAAACCTCTGTCGTCCAACTATGAACTGTGGAGGCCAATGGTGACCATTGTATTTATTCTCTTTTTTACAATTGTGATAGCATCTCCGGTCAACTTTGACACACTATGGGCAATTTTTTAAACTGTTAAAGAATTTTAAGAGAAAACCAGAGTACCCAGAGGAAACACACCAAGCACAAGGAGAACATGCAAGCTCCATGCACACAGACATTACAGTACATTTTGGCATTTGCCATATACCCTTATCCAAAGCGACTTACATTTTTATCTCATTGTACATATGAACAGTTGAGGGTTAAGGGCCTTGCTCAAGGGCCCCACAGGGACAACTTGGTGGTCATGGTTTTTTGACCACTAAACCGTAGTCCAATGCCTTAATGCCTTGCAAGACAACAGTACTAATCGCTAAGCCATACACAGAATATACAGATAGGCCCAATGAATGTATACACACTTCAACATGCCCTTTTTTAAAACTTGAATTAATTGATGGCAGCAGTGTGTGGTATTATCTTTCCTCTAAAGGCGTACATTTTCATTGTTGAAGTGTGTATTTTTTGGGCCCCTCTGTATTTTCAGTTACCGGTGTGTGTATATGTTTATGCTTCTAATTTCAACCACCTGCTACATTATTAAGTCAAAGTCAACTTTATTGTCAATTCTGCTACATGTACAGTGCATACATATAGAGAATCAAAATTATGTTTCTCTCTTCCTCGTTACAAATAACACTGAAATAAAAACCTTAAATAAACATTTTTTTTTTTTTTTTTAAACATTAAATAACACAAACTTAGAAAAACAACAGAGGTGAGGTAATTGAGTTACTATCCTGCAAAAAGGGACAGTTAACAACACAAGTGTTACATGAAGGGAAGTCTAACCACGCAAATACATACAATAGTCAGCAGGTGGCGCTTTAAATGCTACACACCACTGTGGTTAAGTAACGCGATGCCATGCAGAAATGTAGTGAAGTAAAAAGTACAGATATTCGCTGTAGGATGTAGTGGAGTAAAGGTCAAATGCATGGCCTAATAAACCTACTCAGGTAAAGTACAGATAATTGAAATGTGTACACATGTATATATGCAAATACATACTGTGAAATGTGTACACATGTACACATGTAAATATCAGCAGCGTAGTGTGACAATGTGACTCTCCACTTAATAAATTTCTATAAATCCTTTCCAAATATATAGAATACTTTCCGAATGAAAATGTATGATTCCAATTAAAGATATCATAGGTAACCATGGAAACCTGAGGAAGACAGGTGTCAGTCATTTCCATGGAAATTCTACACTAATCTTATTTTTAGCTTCACCTATTATATTTATTCGGGATCTAAATGGTTAAACGAAATGAGTTTGTTTAACCAAATATTTACTATCTCTCATCTCTCACAACTGCATCACCCACTTGCTCTTCTCTTCCATGACGCCAGCTGGTTAATTTTTCTTTATCTCTGCATCTACAGGCTCCAACTGCCTCATCACAGCTTGACCTCTCGTTCAGTGCCGCACAACACCCTTGTAGACTTTCATCAGTCTCCATGGGGATTCCACTCTTTTTTTCTGTATTTCTTATTATTTCTTAGGCGGCTATGTTTTTCGTTGTTTTTTTTTTTTTTTTTTAAAGATAGAGATCTTTGGGGGGATAAAAAAGAAAGAAAAAGAAAGTCCAAACAAGCTCTTGTATCAACACCAGAAAAATAAGAGACAACTGATAGCACAAAGATGAAACCGAATCGTTTAATCTTTATTACTGTAGCATCAACGAGCAATAGTGATGTACGTATAGCGTTTTTTGTTAATTATAATTGCTGTTCTTTCCTGAGGAAGCGCAATCAGGAGTACGCCACATGCAGGAATGTGGAGCATATACTGTATATAGCATTACGTAATACATGACAGGAGGGTTTGATTAAGGAAAAGATAAACTGTCCGCTGTACAGTATCTATACCCATCTTAAGAATATCCCCAGGATCATACTGTGCATCATCATATTTCTCACTGTGGTGGCACTATTTGAATTACTAGATCATTATATCTAATAAACTAGTGTTAGTGTAAAAAAAAAATATATATAAAGTGATATAACGACAATGATCTTTTCTGAAATTGATGGATTCCTAAATCCCACTTAATAAATTAAAAAAAAAAAACAATAACAGGTTATTTTTGATGTCCCTTGCAATGTGCTTAGAACCAGTGAAGGTGTCTGGATCAGACAGAAAGGACATATAATATCGATCTGTTTCTAAAGAATTTTTGCCACCTTTAACGATTGCATATAAAAAAGAAAAAAGCATCAAATACAAAAAGTCACATTTTTTACTTACACAACTGGAGCAAATAGTTCCTTTATGATATTTTAATAATCGTATTTTAAGAAACAGCGACATGATTACTCACCACTACATTATTTGTGCAAATCCGTCGATTATTATTTATTTACTGATTTGTAGACAACTATGTCATGCTCCAAAAATGTCGCGTTGTCAGGATTAGAAGTTTCGTTACCTGCTGGAAACCAGCTCGTGGAAGTGCATGAAGGTTGTCATCAGAAAAAGTCTACAACAGATACTGTACCAGATGCTCTGAATCCCATGGGAGGAATGTGTGAAACTAAGACTAGTGTGTACCTGATAATGAGGAACTAAACAGACATCGTGAGCAGACCATGTCCACATGTCTTCGTGTTTCTCCACCAGTTTTTATAATGTAGTGTTCTACTTGTCTTATTCCCACATTTAGGAGTGTAAATGTCATATTGATTCCTATATACACTCCTTGGGTTAAAAAGAAATTAACACTCTACAGTAAGATCGAGTTTTAGAATTGATTATGGCATAAAATGTGATGATCATACTCCAGAACCACACTTTCAATATTTCTGTCCTGGAATATGTCTGTGCCAAGAGGGAAGCAAAAAACTCAGTTGATGCCTTAATCTGGTCATTCAGTGCAGTACACTGAGGTGGTCAGCTGACTTCATTTTATTGCTACATAACATTGCTGAGCCTGGACCTGACCAACGGAAGGCACCCTCAGATCATAACACTGCCTCCAGAGGCTTGTACAGTGGCCACTTCATGTGCTCCGCTTATTACCCTGATGAACCCATCGCTTTGCAATAGGCTCAACCTGGACTCATCAAACCACATGACTTTCATGCTCCCCAGCAAACTGAAGCATTTTTTTTCTAAGTGGCTTCACTAACAAATGGTTTTCTTATCGCCACTCAGCTGTTTAGTCCCAATCCTGTGAGTTTTCATCAAATTGTTTGCATATGGAAATGCTCTTACTTTTACTATTTAACATACAGTAGTTCTAGTTACTACTGATGATTTGGGTATGATTTCATCAAGCACTTAAATGATCTCAATTTATGATCCACAGCGGCATGATGGCTTAGTGGTTAGCACAGATACCGTGCACCTCCAGGGGCTGGGTTTGATTGTGCATGGAAATCCAAGGTGGTCGAAAACCATCAACTTAGTAGAAGAAATTTCGCCTATACAGCTTTATGCCGTACACAAGGTCATGGGCGCCTAGAGCCTATCCTAGGAGACTTAGGGCACAAGGCAGGGTACAACTTGAATGGTAGGGTACATACACTCACTCACAAGCTCTGTTAACACATCAAGCAATTTGGGAATGCCATTAAACCTAACCTGCCTGTCTTTGGACTATGGGAAGAAACTGGAGTACCCAGAGGAAACCCACCAAGCATGGAGAGAACATGAAAATTCCTTGCACATGCACAAATTGTGATGACTAGACTGTTTGTTCAAAGAAACTCCAAAACTGCAGCTACTGAGTGGTGCTCTGAGGCTGCAGTGGTCAGGACGTACCAAAAGTGATGCATGGAAGGAAAACCATGGGCAGCCAAGGCTCACTGATGCACATGGGGAGCGAAGGCTGGCTCGTGTGGTCCGATCCAATACAAGTCCTAGTGTAAATCCAACTGAGGAAAAGGATAATGCTGGTTGTGATAGAAAGATGTCAGAACACACAGTGCATCAGTGTTATGGTGGCAAAATAGGGGACCTACTCAATATTAGGTGGGTCATCGTCAATGTATGATAAACGAATCTGAGAGGATTGTTTAACTGTCCAATCGACATTATGAATCTTGTCCATAACAAGTACCTTGCGATGAAATGGCATGATATCCTCTGATATGTTGTGTCTTCTTTCTACGGCCTTCCCTTTCAAGACTCTGTGGCAGCACCACACTGAAAGACATTTTTAACCCGTCATTTTATCTAGTTGGGATCTAAATTGGGCTCTGATTTCTTGACTTCCTCTGAGTGATGGTTTTGTGGAAAACGGCTGTTTAAGGCCTACATTTAACCGTGCTGCATTACTGAAGAAAAATGGTTGATCGTAAAAGGAAGAACGCCAGGTTTTTACCAAACAGGTATAAATTCTTATGTCTTTATGGCTCGCTCATCCATAACACCAGATGTTCAATCTCTTTATCCATAGACAGCGACTGCCTCATCAAAGCTTATCCTCTTGTTCAGTGAAGCACACTAACCTTGTAGACTCTCATCACTCTCTGTCGCATTTCCAATCCTTCTTTTCCTATATACAGCTCATTTAAATCACATTATGTAGGCTCGCTCCACCTGTGAAAGTAGATGTGGATATAAAGATGCCCTACAGATTCTATTTAGCCCCAGCTTAACCACAGGAGACTGCGATGCCCATTGTAAACCATTCGTTTTATGCTCCTGTAGCTTTTCTGTGTTTATTGCGATGTCGATTGGGGCATTAGTCTTTCAAGGAATTCATTAATGGGTAAAAAGTAATACGTTTTATTTTACACCATAGTTTTGGCCTGAAGTGCAGCTAACGTCTCGTTTGAAAGCAGTGAAAAATAAACTCATGTGAAGCTATGAGGTTCCCCATAGAAAGCCAAAGATCTCTGCAAAAAGACGATATGAAGTTTTATGATGGTCATTAAAGTTGAGACTGCCTCTGCATCCTTAACGCAGCATTTCCTAAATATTTTCTAAACTACTAAACAACATGTACCATGTAAGACTTTACAAGTCATCTCATCATCTATACCGCTTTATCCTGTATGCCAGGGTCGTCGGGTACTCCCTGGGACAGGGTTCCGATTCATCGCAGGGCACACACACATGCACACACACACTCATTCCCACACTATGGGCACTTTTGGAACGGCAATTAGCCTAATTAGCCTAATCTGCATGTTTTTGATTGTAGGAGGAAACCGGAGTACCCAGAGAAAACCCACCAAGCACCCAGAAAACATGCAAACTCCAGGCACAAACCTAACCGGGACCCTGATTAGCCATAACATCTATGCTACTGCCAAATAAATTCACCAACTGTACACCAGCAAACTGGTAATAAGATCATGGGTGCCCAAGGCTCACCCATGCCCACGGGAACAAAGACCAGTCTGTTCAGTCCGATCCCAAAGAAAAACCAATGCAGCACAAATCGTCATGAAATTCAACAGAATACACACTGCACCACAGCCTGCCATGCACTGGGCCCGGCAAGCAAAGAGCCCAAGGCCACTAACTCCATCTCCAAACTCCCCAGATCCCAATCCGATTGAGCACTCATGGGATGCGGCGGACAAACAAGTTTGATCCATGGAGGCTCTGTCCCGCAATCCATAATACACAAAGAATCCATGTCTTGCCCCAAGGGACCAGAGCTGCCCAGGCAACATAGCGGGAACCCAAAGTCTAGGTGGTTTTAGTGTTAATAGATTTAATGTTATGGCTGATCAATGTATAATTATTTTACATTTTTTCATTAAAAGAATTCTTCATAAATTCCCATGCATATATTAAATATCAGTTATTTATGGTGTTTCAGTGCTTTGACAGTTTTATGTTAGCCATCCGGTTTAAATAATCACAGTGATTTTCATTTTTCTTGCCAAGGCCATCATCAGATCTATGCTCATTTAAAATATTTAAAAATATTTTATCACATAAATTACTGTGCATCCAGATTTATTTACAAAAAACATCCTGCGTTCAGCTTAGTAATGAAATCCATGCCCATTTTTCATGCATGGCATTAGCTGCATGGTCACTCACTCACTCACCCGAACCCTGGTGGTGCGAGGCGACAGTGCTAATCACTACACCACCGTGCTGCCTAGCTGCATGGTGCAAAAGAAAAAAATATTTTGGCCAGAGTCCTGCAAATCAGTGCTCACACCACCTCAAGGCTATTATCACACTTTTTGTTTGTTCAGCAGAAGAAGCAACTCCTTCAGTGAGAAAAGGAAACATATTCAAGCCATCAGTATGGTTGTAGGGGACAAAAAGCTACCAGCAATAATATGGCGATTTCAAGGACAAGATACTGTTGAGGGTTAAACCTAAATGCTATCAGTAAATATTGTTTGAATGTCCTATTTGCAACATTGTGTTGAGGTCATTTGTTCTACATTATTCCAGCATGTAGTCAACATTGGTCCAAATATAAGAACAGTATTAGTCTCAATGTCTAAAAAGTTGGCACAACCAAAAATTCTTGCTGGACAAAACAACCACCAAAAACACTCGCAGATTGAGCACTTCTCCAGTGAGACTATTCAGCATGAAATCTGATTTAAAGCAAACAGAGTTAGACCTGGTACATTAACATTAATATTCATAATCATTCAGTAACGAACTCATACAATTTTCCATTTGAGGGCAAATAGTATCATTAAGCAGCACTAACAACTTCCAGTTACTGCAGCACTGGGACATACAACAACAATTTTATTTATTATTATTATTATTATTATTATTATTAGTTGTTGTATTTTTAAAATTCTTATGGTGGCCGAGAAGTGCAAAACAAAATAACAAATTTGAAAACAAAATAACATTCAAAAACAACAGCCTAAAACAAAACCAAAAACAACATACGGTTTTGTTATTTTGTTTTTAAATTCGTTATTTTGTTTTCGGTTTTGTTATTTTGTTTTCGAGTTTTGTTATTTTGTTTTTCGGTTTTGTTATTTTGTTTTTGAATATGTTATTTTGTTTTCAAATTTGTTATTTTGTTTTGTGTTTTGTTATTTTGTTTGGCACTTCTTGGCCACCATGCATTCTTCATTTATTTATAATGTGCATTTTAGTGACGCAGTTACAGTATATATTGTCCGAGTGTTAGAAGCACTTCTAAAAGTTTCATTCCAGAAATCACAAGCCAGGAATGAAGATCTGTAGGGTTGCATTTGTTTTGCAAAACTGATCCATCATTCATGCTCACTTGATCTATTCACTCACTCAAACGAATGAAATTCAGCAGCTTGATTCATCACGAAGATCAAGAGCAGTTCTGTGAAACCAGTCAAAAATCCCTTTAATCTCCAGAGCGAATCAAGTTCTTACTTGCTTGGCTAATAATATCAGAGTCAATAAATGAGCAGATAAAAAGGGAGAAATGCAATAATTTGCTCATCAAGATTAAATTTTCTATAAGACGGAAGAGAATTGAAGCCTATTTGTCAAAGGTTTATGGAGTATTCTATTTTTTTATTTTTTATTTTGTGAATATTGCTGGAATAAAATAATCTGCTTTCTTATGATCAGAAAAGAAAAAGAAAATTAGTTTTTTCACAGAATTACTCTGAATCTGTTCCTAATTGCTGACAGTACGTCCAATACACAGCCTTCTTAAAACTGCACAGATGTTGATTTGTAAAACATCTCTTGGTCTTTTTATCAGTCTTTAACTGTTCAGTTTATAGGCTCAGATTCCTATTAGGAGCTGAAACCCAATGTGGGTTTCTGCTGTTGCAGCTCATCTGCCTCAAGCTTTTATCTGTTGTGCATCTGTTGTGTAACTTTCGGGTTTCAAGACCAGTATACCAGTCTGGTGTACCAGTAGGTAGATTATATTTCATTAAATTCCCTATACTTGACCTATTTCATGATGATGATGATGATGATAGTAAAAATTAAGGAAATTGACTTGCCATTTATTTTTATTTTGTTCAGTGTTGTTTACAATAAGTTTGATTTAGCAATTAATATAATTCAAAATCTGTTAATTTGTGGAAGTATTTTATATGTTACATTGAATTCATGCATTCATCTCGCAGTTGAGTCAAAAATGATCATATACTGTACCAGGTACAGTATATTAAAACTGCTGCTGACCTATTTGTCCGGCTAGTTTGCTATGAATGTCAAGTCACATATACTGAGCTCTTAATCAAACTGGAGTAAATCAAAACATTGTGCATGAGGCAGTGTACACAATGCTGCTTTAAGCCATGCTGGTTCGTGCACGGCTGGGGATGCATGCATAAAATGAAAAAAAAATAAAATAGTTTGCACTGCTCAGAGTACCGCATTTAAAAAAGTTCAAGTTGATGAACTATGGAAGTGCGTGAACTGAATTTTGGTTGAGCAACCAAACACTTGGTCATTGGAGTGTAAATGGTTTTTGGTTCCTAATTTAAACATACAAAAATCCAGGTCAGAGAGCGGGACGTAGTGGACAAAACCGGGTGTAGGAAGTACAGTACAACAGCTTCTTGGACACAAAGTGGCTATGCTGTCGGTGTATAATGGTAATATGTAATGTCTTAATAATAATCATTATGAACACTTGTTTAACTGGCTTATTTATGTACTTATTTGTGTCCTTTTTTATTATTATTATTTTAGTGTGAGCTTTTCCTAATTAGAAATGTCATGTTTACTGTATAACACCATGTGCTTTGATTCAAAGGCAGCAGCATCCTGTCTCGTGTATCACATATTGAGTGATTGTACCGTTTAATTAGATCAGGAGATCTAATGCCACTGGGCTGCCACTGTAGGACCCTTGAGCAAGGTCCTTCAATCCCAAGTGCTAAGATACAGTTGGGTGTTGGCTTTTCTGCCACAGAAATGATGGCTATATCTTCAAAGTGGGGAGTATCTCTTGCCTGATGGACGGACCCCGTCCCATATCCCTAAAGATTGGTCTATTCCAGTACGACTATTTCATAGTGATTAGCACTGTCGCCTTAAGGGACTGCTAAATTTAAGAGACTGATAAACTCCTACAGAAAGCATTTATTTCACATTTCTCACTGATAAGGGTGGTTCTACAGTACTTATTTTATCTACCTTGTTTGAAACACATGTACTAATTTTTAATAACGCATGATATTGATGCATGATACTGTGCTTTGTAGTCATTCTTTCATGCATTATTATTTCTGTAGGGAATTTTTTATTTTTTATTTTAAAAACCTAATGATCAAAAAGCAAGGTCTAACCCTAACCCTGTTTATTGCTTGGGTCAGATTTGATGATCAGATGGGGGTGTTTTTGGGAGCTGCCAGTGTAACAACCCACCTAGGGCGCCAACAGACCCAGGGCCAGCCCTGCAGTATAAACATATGGCCATGAATATTCTATTATATTCACATGAATATTGTTTAATTCAATTGGTGGCAGAATGAAAGGGTTGAACTGCTGCCAAGTCTGTTCAGTTCAAATTCTCATAAAAAAAAACAACAACAACAACACACAAAGCATAGAAATACAATATTAATACAAACTAGAACATAGCCCTAAAAGCCTTTAAGCCTTTTGTGACCTCCGACCAGTTTATCGCAGAAGACCTAATTTACTGACCTTCATTCCGAAAGTCTTTGTGAGCACCAGGTTGTGTCAAATTCTGAACAAAATTCAGGGGTTCAAAGGACAGATGGAACCCTAGGGCTGAGAATGCTGTTTGAGTTCACAAAATAGATTAGCGATTTATTCCCTACCGCAGTGCTGATTTGGGACATGTTTCACATGGATGAAAGCGATGACACTTCATTACCGTATAATCGTATCGATCACAGAATCTAAGTGTCATTGTGAACACCTAATGAAAGAGTCATCTATATCTCTCTCGCCCTTTCTCTCTCTCGCTAATACACACCTATTGATTTAAATCACAGAGCTTTTCAAAAAAAAAAACGGAAAAAAAAACATTAATTTAAATCAACGTAGACTATCTGTGATTTGGGATCCTTTTTTTTCCAATGTCCATCCCAATGTTTAACTGCTTACGTTAAATAAAGAGTACTGTATATGTGCGAAAACGCTTATCGTAGTTAATTGCCACCCTACAGCACATTAATATTTACACAGACTTTGTTGCGGCGAGAAGAGCATGGCATGCAGTAATAAAAGAATCAAATATTGCATCATCAGCTCTGGTGGTGCTTGTTAGAAAATAGGATGGTACACGCCGATTTTCCATGGACTGCTGCTGCCTCAGTGTAATCACAATCAGAGACTCACAAAGCTGATTACACTGAGCCAAACAGGTGATCAGCACCATTGATCTTACTGTCGGATCCCGGCAGATTCCACCTCATCCCAGAGACAACAGGAAAGCGGGACTCTTTCCTTGCATTATTCCAGTTTCAGATGATGCTCATGGGTATTTACAGTACGTACAAAGCCCAGTCGAATGTAACTAATCCTTGGTGCACACCACTTGGCGACATGATGGCGTAGTGGTTAGAGTGTGGGTTCGATTCCCGCCTCAGGTCTGAGTGCATCAAGTTTCCATGTTCTCCCTGTGCTTGGTGGATTTCCTCCTACAGTCCAAAGACATGCAGATTAAGTTGATTGGCATTCCCACATTACCCATAATGTGAGTATGTGCCATGTAATATATTGGCTCCAGGCCCCCCATGACCCTATACACAGGATAAAATGGCATAGATGATGAGTGACTAAATTATTTTCCTGGTGCCTCTCAACATCTTGAGCAGTTAAATGAAATCTCCCAGCATTCCCATTAAGCCCCATCCAGACAGAAATATAAACAAGAGTGTAATATCTCATGCATTTAATTCAGTACTCCAAAAAAAACTGCATGTTGTGTAGACATCTGTTGTGTAGACACCTCTTCCTGTAGTGACCTTGAACAGGTGGTTATTCCCCATAATTACCGGTCCCATAAGTGCTGTATTATTTACATAGACGTGCCTCATCAGGACATTCTATCTTGGCTAACATTTGTTAGAGGCCAACAGACTTTTTATCATGGGAGAAGGCACTTTTATTTGTAACTTACAAAGCTGTAGCAATTATGGTGCACTATGGGGTAGTTGGAGATATCTTCGGTGCTACTGTCTAGTATGCCGTTTCATTTGCAACCAGTAGTCTCTGTCAAAGTCAAGCCTCGCCTTCTTCTCTGAAATCCAATAATGCTGAGTAATTGCTATTTCTCAGAGAACAGCTAAGGGTATTGGTGCCGACAAGCTCCAATCATGTCATCCATTTTACAATTGTGGAAACTAATTAATTCTGACTTGCATTATCTACTGACATTTCCACCATCCTTTAAGTGCTGTCACAGAAGAAGTCTCTTTTACCCCCTGGAATGAGTTGGAATGAATGTTAATAGCGTGTCTGATTGGGTGAGTAAGGTTTGTCTGACCATTTATTCTAATACATCATTAAAGATATCTGATGCATTCAACATATATTTGTAAAAACTACTAAAAATGCTTGTTATCTACCAGTTCATTTGTTTAATCCAGTCTATGCAGTGCAATAGGGAGTACTTCTAATGCATGCAGTATTCAGATTTGATTAGTTGAAACACATAGCCAGCATTAACTATAGCAGTACCACTAAAGCTAGAAAAACACTATGTAGGTGTTTATTGTTGTGTAGCAAGACAAAAATGAGGCATGACATGAAGCTGTAGTAAACAGCAACTCATCGATATGTATATAAAATACGAGGGGCGGTCAAACCAAACCGGGACGTGTGATGGAGTTTTTTGTGAATGAAGGTGTAAAATCGATTGAGATTTAGAGAATACTTTAAAAACAGTACGGAGATGAGCCTGTGGCTACAAACATTTGAATGATGAAAACATTTTAAAGAAGGCTGTATGGTACGTCCGTGAATAACGATCCTGGCCGAGGTGGCTCAGTCCCCACTGTAGTCATTCTCACTACAGAACTTTCTTCCTTCCTTGAAAATCGACAGATAACTTGTCACCAGCTTGTGGAAGAGACGAGAAAAGATCTGTCTATGAGCACTGGAGACACAGTCATTACATGTTATATATACTCGGGTGGGAGTTATTGGCACATCCCAATACAGTCCTTACCTCCCTTCAAGCCATTTCCAAATTGGTCTTTAAAGGAGTTCCTGGGAGGCCAGGGTTGCAGACATGAAGCAGGCAGTCTGATCATGGCACCGGCATACTGAGAAAACTAGTTTTTATCCAAGCATATAACAGCAGGGGACTATATAGAGATATAGAGATGGTGTTTACTCTCATAACTATGTTCTGCTATTTTGCACAATCAAAAGTCAGGATTTGATCTAAACATCTCTTGTACAATTGTACACATGTTGTTCATACAGATACTCAAAAGACTTGTATGCTTCTTTTGTTTTTTTTTGTTTGTTTGTTTTTTTCCGATAACTTTTTTATTGCGTATCAAGACTGTTACTTACATTGACATAATGACAGTTACTGAGTAATATACTGCATAAAGATCCATCATCATTGTGGTTCTATTACTGGTTGCAGATCTTTAACTTTCTTATTTTTCCATCACAACAGCTGTAACTAAAAGGTAGAGTCCTGGTTGCATATTTTCTGCTCCAGTTGAAATCTTTTCCCATGGCCTTTACTTGACTTTCCTATCATTGCCATGTACTTCCCTGGCTTGGCTGTTTCCTTGGTCCTCTGTCGTTTATTAACATAAACTGGGAGCAAGCCCATATCAGATCATTTGTGACATTTTTGAGAGCCAGTTTTGAGAGTCAGACTCAAGACTGGTATCCAAGTGACAACTTTATTGATTGTGCTACCTACTAAAAGAAGATTTGGACCATTTTGTTGTACAAAATACTCATTCCTTGCAGGGGAAGAGTTCTATTTTAGAGAAATCCTTTTGGATCTTTTACACCATGGATTGTCACTGTTAATCCAGAGACTTCACTTTCTGCATAAAGAGATGAGTTAATTCAAAATGAGTCACCAGGTTGCACACCTACGTTTTTTTAGAGAGAGAATAAAGGGAAAGCCATCATTTTGACAGATCATTCAATAAGTTGTCTTTTGTAAAGATGAAGCTTGGTGTAAATTAAATGCTCAAGACATTATGGTGAAGCATAAGTGCTAACTTTTGTTGATTATCTGAAGAGCAGGTTAAGTCAGAAGAAAAATACAGTCTTTTTAAATCATTAAATTAAGTTGAGGCAAATTTTTTTTCTGCTTTTTGCTGCTTCACCGATTTTTATTATTTTTTGCAGTCAAATGATGAACATGAGTACACCTTTATTGTGATTAATACATACTAATAAGTTTATCACACCTCATCTCCACCTCAGTAGGGGAAGAAAGACCTCACTCTTTGGAGAATGGAGACGGACAGCGGTGGTTGGCACTGTGGCCCCGCACCGCCAGGGTTGGGGGTTCGAATCATGCCTTCTGTTCTGCATGTTCTCCTCATGCTTGGTGGGTTTCTTCCAGATACCTCGGTTTCCTCAATCGACAGTTTAAAGACACACAGACTGGCGTTTCTAAATTGCTTGTAGTGTGTGAGTGAGTGTGTGCGTCCGTGTGTCCTGCAATGGATTGGCACCCTGTCCGCAGTGTACCCTTCCTAGTGCCTGAGTCTCCTATAGATGGACTGTCCAATAATAACCATTATAACATTACCACTGAAAACCAATTTTATACCAGTAAACAGGTGACAGGATCATGTGTACCCTTGCCTCATTTATTCCCATAAGGAGCAAAGGTTAGCCTATCTGGTCTAATCCCACAGAAATACCAATGCAGGACAATTCATCAAAAAAAGATAGAAAGGTACCAGATCAGCCAGTGTACCACCGCTTCGCACATGGCCCAACTGGCAAAGAGCCTGAGGTTCTTAACAACCCGACCTCCTAATTCCCCAGATCCTATTCCAATCGAGCACCTATGGGATGCACGTATCAACTTAGTCCAATCCACTGAGGCCTCACCCCGCAACCCACAGCACACAAAGGATTTGTGGAAATATGTCCAAAGCCAAAGCTTTCCAGGTGGCACAAGGAAAACCTACACAAAAATGGGCTTTTGCCTTGTAATGTTATAGCTGATATAAACCCCCCAAAAAATCACGAATGGTAGAAATCCCAACTATAACCATATGAAAACCAACCAGTTAAACTAATCAGAAAAAAAGCTTCATAAAGATTGAGCTTTGGAGTTGAATGTGGTCTGATAAGTCCAGATTTACCATATTCCAGGGAGAAGGGTGAGTCAGCAAAAAAAATACCTGCAGTGATGCACCCATCAGGCATAGTGGTCACTGTATTGTACAAGCCTTTGGAGACAGTGTTATGATCTGGTATTGCTTCAGTTGGTCAAATCTAGACACAGCTAAATTATGTGGCAAAAAATGAAGTCAGCTGATGACTTGAGTGGATTGTCCAGGTTATCCAATCAGTGTACCTGACAGATTAATTTCCACCACCCCCTACACACACATAAGATCACACACACGCATAAACCTTATATTAAAACCTACAGCGGAACCCTTTTGTTCCTGCAGCCCTAGCATGTAGACACAATAAAGGCAATAAAACCTACCTGTTTCTCAATCAATTTTGCACACACCAATACAAAACCTACATGGAATCCTTCAGCCGGTTCTCACTGATGGTTCTTAAGATATCGTCCGAGAAGCAACACGGTCAAGTTCCTGGTCACAGGACTCAGAGAGGCCGTTACCAAGACAACCAGACTTAACTATGCCCCTTCACTTAAACATACTTCCACACCCAGTTTGGGAGAATGGCCTTATCTCAGGATCCTTATGTGCATCCCACTTCACAATTTATCCAGAAATTGTCTCTGGTTAACATTTAATGTGCTCCAAACCAAGCACTGACTACGACATAGCTGATTGCTTGCCAAATTGTTGGGCTAGCGCTCCATTAATCTTAAATGTTTGATGATCTTCAACCCAGCGATGATCTGTAATTCTGTTAATTTTGGAAACCATACAAGGAGGATGAGGCCATGTTTAGGGAGGTTGCTGAAATAGAATTGTACATAATCCATCAGAGGTTTTGGGGCGTCACATTCTGCAGATTTGACCTTCATGGAAAAGTGTTGGCCTTCAGAGGAGTTTCATTCAATTTTCAAGGTTGCCTGTTTTTGCCTATGCGAGTCTGCACTCAAATAGCATTGTGAACGTGTATAATAATATATATATTTTTTTAATTATACAACATTTCCAAATTAATAATATGGCTGCCAGTGGGAAGTTGTAAACAGCACAAATGATCTCTGTTTTTCGTTTATTCAATCACTAAACAGTGGGTAGATTCAATTCATGCCACTCAAAATTCCTCTACCTGTAATCACACTCCTCTTAGTACAAAATAAATATTTTCCATCCCTTTTTAGGATTATTCCTTGTAATGAACTTTGTTCCTCATTCTTTATTCATTCCTATATTCATAAGACAGAATTTACATTTCTGTATGTACACTAAATAACAAAAAGACAGAAAGTATTTTCTGCCTCTCTGGTTGAAAATCCATTCACAACAGTATGGTAAATGATGCATATGGATGAGCGAGAATGGCATCTCAGATTGAATTTAAAAAACTGCTGAAAAACATGGCAAACTGTTTGGTACATTATTCTTCACCTTCAGGGAACAGAGGTTTTATCTATAACCTTATGTTCTCTTACACCGAATGTGCTTAAGTACAAGGCCGAAGGGAACTGTTTTCTCTTTTCCGGGACTCAGAACAATCAGCACTAATAAGAATGGACTCTTTCAACTTTAAAATGGATCTTGTGTGTTTGGTGAAAAACACAAGACCCATGACATCGCAGAGTATTGGCAGCATTGTACTATGGAGCTGTTTCTTTTCGGCTGGAACTCGGGGTTTAATCACGATAGAGAGAATCGGGAATAGATTTAAATCTCTTCAAAAACATGTGGAATGTGTTGAAAAGGGCTGTGCACAGGAGATCCACTTATAGTTTTGTTCACGGCTAACATGAGCTATAAAGCTAACTAACACAAAGCTGAATGTAGTTCCACCAGGGATATACTGTATATTGACGGAAAAACATGACTTACTCGCTGACTCATCTTCTATACCGCTTTATTCTGTATACAGGGTTTTGGGGGGCCTAGAGCCTATCCCAGGAGACTTAGGCCATAAGGTGGGGTACACCCTGGACAGGGTGCCAATGCATCGCAGGGCACACACACTCACCCAAATGCTCATTCATACACACCGATTTTTGGTTTTGTCCAGCTACAGCAGTGCATACGTTAGCTTAAATTCTGCCTGACTTCAGCAATTCTGGTTGTAAGATAACAAGCTGCCTGTGGGGGAGGAAAAAAAAAGACAGAAAGTAACAATATGGAGGCACCAATCAAGTCGAGACCTCCAGCTACCCACCAACATTTAATTCGATTTTATTTTTAATTAATATTGCACCATAATGGCAAATCTTTGCATTTTAAACCTTTCTATTTAAAATTCCATTCTACTGTACATTATGACTAAGGGACATTGAGTGGCTTGACCTAAATGGACAAATTTAAAAATACTCAAAATATGGAAACAAATCAAATTTGAGTTACGTCTATTCATTTAACACCAAGAGGTGCATATAATGATTAAGGCATGAATTTTACATTTGCATATAGGATAAGGCTTTTCGATATATTAAATCAATGACAGATGTCTTGTGAGTTGATTTCTTACTCATAGCATCTAAACATCCCTCGTTCACATAGTAGGTCAAAATTCAACTTCTTGATTGCAGTCAAATACTAAATTAGACATGGTCATGGATAATTGCTCAAGGTCACGCTCATATGCAGTGTCTCTTTCACAGATTTTTGGCATCAGCTATCTATGGCACTGCATACTGTACGCTCTAGCTGACTTCAGCAACTTTCCTTATAAGATAACAAGCTGACTCTGGGGAGGAAAAAGACAGGAAATGACTGACACCATCCTGGATCAGACAGTTCTAAGTGTAGCAACATTTTGCTGAACATTGGTCACTTCCATTATTCTGAATTATTAGAGTTATACATAGGACAATAAAATAAAGAGTTTCAAATTTAAATATTGGAATATTCAAAGAACTGCTTATCGATTAGCTCTAAGAAAAATAAAGCAATGTAAAGTGTAAAGTTATCAAGCAAGAAAAAAAACCCACCACTGAATTATTCATTGACTGTAAAAAAAAAAAAATTCACTACAGATTCGACTAAATAAGGTAAAATTAAAATTGTACTCTTTATATGCTTTTATTCTGATCTATTCATATTCAAACCTGCCATAAAGCTGAACATCCAAATGCTGTAGACAGATCAGTGAGCAGAAGACATTCAATTGATTACAAAAAGTCAGGTATGAGAATTATGTCAGTTAATGATCTAACATTTCCATTCCTCTCTTTGTGTCCTTATATCTTCCTCTTCTGTTTCTGAAGCTTTTTATTGTATGGTTGCCTATTAGTGTTTTCATGTTTCCTAAGTAACTTGCATGGATTGCTTGAATATTAGAGTATTCACCAATGCATTGAAGTACACACCATAGTACTACCAAGATACCCACTGAAGTACCACAGTACCTACCATGGTATTTATCAAAATATAATGGTATGTACCATAGAACTACCATTGTACCCACTGGACTGCCATAGTACCCATACTGGTACTCTATTAAATCCTTGGTGCCCACTTTGGTAACGTATCACAGTAACACTGTGTATATTATGGTAGTTTACTACAGTAATCAATAGTAAATACCAGGGTAAAATTTCTTATCATGTAGTGCAATAATTATGTCATCTAGTATAATCACTTCTAAGATTCCAGCAAACCAAATATAAGATTATGTAACCTTTTTAGGTTATTTTTTATTCCAGGCTTTAATAATCATGCTTTGTTAACGAATCCATCCGCTCATCCATCTAGGGCCCTCTGTAGTCCAACTAGGGACTGTGGAGGCCAATGGTGACCGTTGTATATATTTCCGACCATGGTCAGACCTCAACATTCACAAACTATGGTTAATTCGGGAACGCCAAATAGCCTAATCTGCATGTCTTTGGACTGAGGGAGGAAACCGGAGTACCCAGTGGAAACCCACCGAGCACAAGGAGAACATGCAAACTCCATGCACACAGACCTCAAGGAGGGAATCGAACCGAACCCTATGGTGGAAAGCGACAGTGCTAAACACTACGCCACATTTATCAATTAAATATAAGTAAATTGGTGACGGGATCAAGGGCACCCGAGGCTCACCCACAGAAAAGCAATATCATGGCCAGCTTTGACTGTTTTCGCAAAGTTGTGCTGAAATTGCTTTTCCATGCAACAAATATTTTAATTAATTTTAAGCAATTATTTCTAACAAAATGATAACAAAAAAAAAAGAAGCTTGACATTAGTAAAACTTGACTCCAAATAGGTCCAATATTCTTATATTTAGTTTATTTGAATTTTATAGTTGGACATACCTGATAAATTTGACTTTAAGTTATTTTTCTTGCTAAGATGCAATGTTTTTTTAAAGTGTCATTGTTCATTTTCTTTGCTTTTCTTGTCTAGTTTGGGTCACCTTCATCTGTCTGTAGACAAAACAATGGCACAGACAGTTTGGAAGATTGCAAGTAGAAGAAAAAGTTAAAGGGAGATGGATATGTGCCTCCTCTTTGTTCTCATGGGTTATTCATGTGCATTTATATTCTCACCGTGTTTCACTCCAGTGAGGAAATCATCTTAAAGAGATGCATCATTAATTCAGCTCTCCTCCTGACTGGGAGGCTAATTCATTTCACATTGCTTGACTCATATCCTGGATAAATGCCCTTTACTGCTGCTCTTCACTGTTCTGAGGTTCCCTCAGTGTCAGAAGAAAGATACACTGTGGTCCAGAGTTTCCCTTTCCTTATCATTATGAATAAGGCTCTTATCATATTTTAATTTATAAGATCATCTGTGCATTACTAAACTACTGTATATTCAGAGCGGATATAATGTATGAATGGCTTCTTTGAACTTATGCATTAGTTATTTTTTTTTCTCTCAAAAGTATAACACATCCATAATATGTTTTATAACTATTACCAGGGACCCCCTGAGGCTGATTAATGTGAGACTTATTTTCCATCCCAAGAACAAATAAATTTTTGGTGAACCTCTGTATTTTGAATGAACTGAAAAAAAATGACACTGAGGCTCTTAAATCTCTGTTAATAGCCTGCTTATTTGATCCTAATTTGAAAGACCAAGGTACCATTCTCTCTAACATACTTTTTGTTCTTTTATGTGCAAAAGGCCTGACTGCTTATGGAGGTATCAGGTTTAATGATTCCACTCTCTTAGTGGTAAAATATAATGTCTATTTGTAGGTATAATGTAGTGAGTACACCTCTACATGGTCTACAATATTTATCTTTTATTTATCCTCCCAATTTGACCATATTAATAGCTGCAATTTTGGAGCTGAAATGCTTAGCTGTGATTTATTTTCTACCGTATAAAACAATACTGGAGATATTAAAACCATAAAATAGCACATATATACGGAGAACCACTCTGGTGACTTTGTGGGAAAAAATATTCTGTGGCCACAACTTAATAAGGTGTGGGAATGAGATACTATGTTGTGGCTACGACATACTAAGGTGTGAGAATGAGATACTATGTTGTGGCCTTGACTTACTAAGATGTGAGAATGAGATACTATGTTGTGGCTACGACATACTAAGGTGTGAGAATGAGATACTATGTTGTGGCCTTGACTTACTAA
>JAOVVB010000034.1:6689236-6707226 GCA_028570985.1 Heterobranchus longifilis | reverse complement strand
GTGTACTGTTTACTATAACACTGTGACTACGTGCGTGTGTGTGTAAAGCATATTTTATTTTGTGTCTGTGTGCCTGTGTGTACAGCACATGTGTAAAGCAAAAGCAAGTCTCATTAGAGAAGTTAAAGATCCCTTTTCTCTCTGTATCAACCTGCTCTTTGTGTCTGTGCGCGCGTGCGTCATTGGACACCAAAATTCAATTTGGCTTACGAGTGTTTTGTAATACGAACCCGCTTCCGGAGCGAATTATGCTCGTAATCCAAGTTTCCACTGTATGGTCATTATAGTTCATAGTTATATAATTATATTATATTATATTATAATTAAATGAGTCTATAAAAAGTAAGCAATTAAACTTTTTCCATAGTTTCAATAGTATTTATCAATTTTCAGTAACTAAATAAAACATGTGGACAGTTTGATCTTTAATCGATTTAATCTTATTTATATTTTCTTGTATACAAGCAAGAATTTTTTATCAATCTTTAGTGACTCTTCATTTGAACGCTGCTGGGCTGTAAATGTGAAATGACTTCGGTTGCTCTGTTATTCCAGGCTCTCAGTTCCGGTATTTCACACGCCCTGGTCGCTGTGGATATATTTGCCCTAATATGTGTTTTATCTCATAGTGGTGCTTCACACTGCTGCTTTTTGTTATCGCCACAGAACATGCTTGGTTTTAAAATACTCACAGGAAGAATAAACATATATCGATCAGTTCATTCATCTTTGACAGTTCAGTTTTCATAGTCTGCTTTCCTTTTCTCGTAATAAATCATGCTGTGTCACACTTCTGTTTTGATTTCCTCCATACTCTGTCTATACATGATAAACTATCGCATTGACTGATATGTGTAGCCACGCCTACCTTTGAGTGGTAAGCGCTAAATTTGGTACATCAATTATTCAAATTTATCAGAAAAGCATCAGGGTCTGGATAAAATTGTCACTCTGTCTGGATCCGGACCGCGGTCCGCCTTTTAGTGATGCCTGGTGTATAGTGTGTAGGTAATATGTACAGTACCATTTTGACAAACTCACTTGTAAAAGCGGTGTCTACTTTGAGAGGTTTACTTGCTAATTAAAAGAGGCAGCAATAATAATAATAGAGACAATTTCTGGAAAAATTGTAATTGTACACATGGATGTTTGTTTGTTTTTTTCCCATACAGTGAATGTGGCTTATTTCTTGGTTATAGGGTTCCTGAGATAGGATCATTTACCTGCATAGGGTGTGTGTGAAGGAACAGTTTGGCCCAGATGTCAGAGGAACAGGGCTGACGCACTAAAACATGAAGTGGAAAATGACTGTAGTTCCTCTTTGACTGTAAGTGCTAGAGCATTTAAATTTTAATGGCTTAAGAGGGAGGAGGTTTTAATGTTGCAGAATATTTAATTCATTAAAAAGATTCTGAGTGTGCATTTCAGTTTTTTCGAAGTTGCTTAGTAAACTTGGGCAAAAGCCTAAGAATGAGAAATAATTTGTTTTCTATGAGAAAATCCATTTAGCGTCAGGCCCCAAACAAACCACTACAACTCCCCAAGGGAGTTATGGAGAAGACGAATCTTTTCCATTCTTCTTTTGCAGCGCTCAGGAGACCTGGCTGAAAAAAGAGTTTTATATGTATGTTGTTGGGGTCTGGGGAAAATTGAGAGTGAGTCTGAGAAATAGAGATATGGAGGTGTTTTTTAAATTTCTTTTATTGATGATGATTTACTCTCTGTAAAACATAGACTTATAATAGTGTATCAAATCATTTTTTAGCTGCTAGTGCTGCACTATTGATCAGATTAAATTAGAAATCAAGATGTGGACCCTTTCAATTATGCGATCGCAATTGAAAAATATTATGTGATATTTACATATGGTCAAAAAAGTAGTTTGTAGATATTTGCATAAATGCATTTACAGGTAAGTACTGTACTGAAAAATTGTGCAGCTCTATTAGATATCATTTTTACTCAGTTAATGCCCAGTTCATAATTTGTCCACATATGAGAGTGATATCATTGCCTACCACCCATAGGCACTGGTGATAGCCAGTTGCCCCAACACCTACTACGAGCACTCTCATTGCCTTGTCATCGCACCACTCTCATCATTTGCAATTCCCTACAGACATGCTTAATGGTGCATTCCCACAGCAGCACTTTAGGGAAAGCTGGCGATCATCGTAACACTTTGTTCCCAGAGCCTGCTGGGAATTTCATCTCGTAACAGTTGAGAAGGCAGGTACTGCTGCGAGGCAGAGAGATGCCTCAAATGAGGAAAAACATTCATTTCACCAGCATGATAGGAAGGGATTGAGTGGCTGCTGAATATGATATAGAATTAGTGATGGGAAGTTTGGATAATTTTAGTGACTCGGTTCTTTGATTGTCGTTAACCAAACTGGTCGAATCTTTTTATAAGTCATTCTTTTAAGCAGAAATAAAATAAAATGTTACATTTTCAGCGGCACGGTGGTGTAGTGGTTAGCACTGTCGCCTTGCACCTCCAGGGTCCGAGTTCGATTACCGGCCAGACTCGATACCCTGCCTCGTGCCCTAAGTCTCCTGGGATAGGGTCCAGGTCCCCTGCGACCCTGAATACAGGATAAAGCGGTATAGACTAGGAGTGAGTGAGGGTGAGTTACATTTTCAATAAACAGACCCCCAATACGTCTACATACACAAATTTGGACTATAGTTCTAGTAATGAAAATATTACAGTGCATCTAAGGACATATTATGATAAACAGAATGAGTAGCTCTCCTCTCATATCTTCTGGTCCGAATCGTTCTTTTGTCACGTGACTCTTATAGACGCTATGCAGTGCATTACACAGGAAACAGAATTGAGCGATTCTTCTCATGAATCTTCTAGTCCGAGTCATTCGTTCTTATGAATCTTTAGAATCTGCAGTCACGTGACAAAAGAACGAACGGAAAATAAATTAAAAAAACAACTTTAATTCCCAGTGTAATTTCCCAGTTTTAATTAATTAGTGCAAAACCTATTAAGTGTGCATATCCCTTAACTAATATTTTGTTAGACACTTTTTTTCTGTAAAACTTTACTCATTATTTTGGGCAAGAGCCTACCAATTTAGCAAATCTTAATTTGGAATTTTGCTGCAGGTCTATTTAATGGCAAGGGGTCCTCTGTCCTTTTTTTTTTTTTTTAATACATTTTTTTGCCACTGGACATAGTGCCGGTCCCAAGCCTGTATAAAATGGAAGAGCTTTACATAGAGACACGTGACGCCAGCCAACCGCATCGTTTCGACTTGCTCGCTCAGGCACCGTCGGGAGTGGTGTAACACACTTGAAGGGTAGCGCTATTCACTCCTTCCGCTTGAGTAAGCTCACAGATGACCGTGATTGACTCTAGAGCCGTGATTGATGTGAGTGCGCTAGAGTGCCTCCCCCATCCGCCGAAAGAACTTGGCCAAGCAGCTCGCTCTAGGCTCCGATCTTCGGATGATAAGGCGAGCTTTTTGCTCGAGTGCCCTCATTTTTGTAGTTTTGAGATAAACAATTATTTTTCAATGAAACATGTATTGCAAACTGATAAAGCATATTTTATGTGTTTTCTTTGAGTCCCAAAGCACAAATGTCAATATATTTTGTCAAAAATCGTTTGGGTTATGTAATTGTGGACTTTGTGGATTTTGCCAAAATGGTCTAATTCACTCGAGGCAGCCGCTGCTTTGCACAAATCATATTTAGGTTTTACTGCTCACATGACAGAAAGAAGCAATGTGACTTGTGTGGCTTAACAGGAGGTGTCAAGGTCTGTCTAAAACCTGGAAGTTCAAAACTTCTGGAAAAAGTTTAAATATATCCCATAGCATGGGATAAGCCGTATCGAGAATGAGTGAGTTTTTCTATAAGTGCTATGTCTATGTTTAACATTTTATCTGGTAAAATAAATTCCTGTTCCTTTTCATTGCACATGGAAGATTCAACTGGAAGTAGATAGATTAATAGATTAATAGATAGAGAAACTTTAAAAGATTATTAAAAGCAAAGTAGTTTCTATGTGTTGTTTATAAATGAATCATGGAAACTTATGTTTTGGAAGTTGTCCTGAACCTTTATGTTTGGATTAATTGTGGATAATTTGTCAAAAAGTGACAATACTAATAAAGCTTTTAATGCTACATTGCATATATTTCCTGAGTTATGAACAGAAGATGAATAAATGTCAAAATAAAGATTTGTATTCTTTAAGCAAGTGATTTTTTTCCCCCTCTATTGCGCTATAGTTTGTTTTTATAAAATATCATCACATTCATAATTTTAGATTTTCTTTTCTAAAGACAATGGCAGTGCTGGGTGGGTGTGAGTGGTGATATTTTAGGATCCGGCAATAATGTCTAAACCTGTTCTAAAGTATGCATTTGTATGTTTAGTTCATGTTTGTCTACAGTATATCTGATCACCTGTACTGTTTTTTAATTAACCAAACACATATTTATATTTATGTTCATATAATCTAGAGTATTTTAAATTTTTCACTTTATATATTAAATTCAGAAAGAAAGTCAATTTTTTCTTGATATTCAAATTTTGCAGAGATGTGCTGCATACATTTAAGGTTTAAAATCTTTATTGAAAAAGGGTACAAACCTTACATTTTTCATACATGTGTTACATAATGTAATTTTATTCTGTGTTTCTATGTGGGAAGAAATATTTACTATGTTGTATTAAATTATTTTATAGCTAGGCAGGGTGATTTTATTTCTACAGGAGGACATGCTTTGGAAAATATTAGCAACAAACAATATGTTGGCACATTAAAGAGGTAAAGAAATTGTAAATGGTAATCTGTTTTGAGCACATTGACCCACATAGTAGGGGTGGAAATCACCAGGGACCTCCCAATACAAAATGATCACGATACTTAGGTGCCGATTCGATTTGTATTGCGATTCTGTAAATATAAAGATTTAAAAAAAATATCCTGATTCATTATATATTTTTTTTATTATAACAAACTTGGCAAATAATTGACTCAAGCCACACAGGGTGCCATGCTGTCCGTCAACTTGTGAATAGTTTAGACCCGTGTTTTATCCCATACTGGCGTTCCACATGTCTGATTTTGATTAAAACCACGGTTTTGGAACATATGAGAGTAACTGGTTTTAAACTTTCTGAAGAAAGAATAGACGTACAATGATCTGCTCATACATCTTTGACGTTACAGGCTTCTAAAGTTACATACCTTAGATTGCAGTAAGCCATGCTTTGTTGCGCGTTTGTTTGTGTTTGGTGAGGATTTTTGAGGTCATTTCTGTGTCTTCTGCATACAATATGTATTTACAGTAAACTATCACGTTGATTGGCTCTGTTGAGTGATGTGTATAGCCACGCCTACTTCGCTGGCTGCTGTGAAGTGATCTGGCGCAAATCTGCTCATAATGTCCTTTTTACTAGTGAAAGTAGAGTGACTTCTGACCAATCTACAGACAAAACCTTTCTTTTATTTATATAGACAGAAAGAGAGAGAGAGAGAGAGATTGTGATACCTCTTAAGAAACACCAAGCTAGTGACCAAAGGCACCAGTTCTGCATTATTCACTGAATTTTAATGTTCTCTGTTTTTGCAAATTGATTTGTAAATTATGTTACATATTTCTTTTGTTTATGTTTATTCTCAGCTTGTGCTCAAATACATTTGAATATAAATAGCCTAAAGCAGGCATCTGTCTCTTGTAGGAGTTAGCACTAATAAAATGCTAGTGGCTGACTAGCCTCTGGTAGCATTGGTTAGTTCACTGTGTGCATTTTAACTGATGTTCTCCTTAAAAAATCATACATAAAACATAAATTAATATACAGTAGTCCAGTAAGTGGGAGTGGGAATGGACAAAATGTTAAATATATAAACCAATACACAAGCTATGTTATGTTTCCCAGGACTGTGTGGCAGTTTCTTGGAATCCTGAACTATGCTAACAAGTGTTAGCGAACAACATGGAATATGCTATGTCAAGCTAGTTAGCTAGCAACAAAGGAAAACGGAAATGGAGAAAGCAGAAATGAATGAAACAAAATCAGTATTTGGTGTGACAGTGATATAGGCTATTCAGACTCAGCTTAGTTTCAGTCTTAACTCAAACGAGAAGTGAAAGGAAGAGTGAGACATATGGACGTGAAGAAATGCAGTCTTTTCACAGACTGTTTATAGTCGCTCTGGCAAACAAATCACATTCTTTGGCAGACGACCACTCATTAGCAGAGTCAGTTTTCATTAGTGCGACAGGATTTTCTTTGACTGATAGAGTTCAAACTGGCGAACTACTAACAAAAAAAAAAAAAGAGGCTCTGATGCCTTTTGTTTAGGCACAGAGTTAATTCTAGCTCTGTCGCTATATCCAATGTTTTGAGAAAAGCCTCTGTAATCACAGGCAGACGAAAGTTCATGGTGTTTCTGCAGCAGAGACATAGCAATAGGGCGTAGTGTTCAAGTTATGCTTCTCAATCAGCGGGCTGGACGTGAAAACTGAGCCCACGCACAATTAAAACCCCACATTTTGGGGACAGATGGCGGCTCAGGTTTTCTAAAAAAAAACTAGTCCAAGTATGGATATGTCGGATTTTTTAAGCCTCATCATATACAACTGATTTATTAGCTTTGGGATGTTTTGTACGATGTACGATATCATTGACATGGACATTTGAAAATGATATGATAAATGGTTAGATGAGGATTATTATTATTATTATTATTATTATTATTAATAAAATTAACAGATGCTTTGTCTGTAATGGAGACTATACCTAGGAGTACTTCTGTATGGAGGAAGAGTTAATTTAGGAGCATGTGCAATTTGACCAAACTATATCAATTAATATAAAGTTATATAGTTATAAAGTTATATAGTACTTTCGCATTACTTTTGGTACAGCACTCGTATGAGGTCACAATAGGGGAAAAGATCTTATTGGCCTCTACATGAAAAAAGGAGGCAAGGATTTTTTTTTTCCATCTTATGTTTATTGTTTAAACATGCACACTGCAGACCCACCTGAATGTCAAATCATGAGAAAAAGGGAATTTTGCTTAATAGGGCACCTTTAAAACAGCTTATGACAGGAGCACATAAAATGTTTTGTTACAATAGTTTAAACATTTATACTCTGTTACGCAGATGAGTTATTATCAGAATATTTGATCATGAATTTTAATTGAGAAATTTTTTTTAAACTAACAATAGATTTTATTATTTGTTTTAATTCTCTGGATTTTTATCTGGTTTTCTTTCTAATTTAGTCATAGCCCATACCTAGCTCCCAACCAGGGAGGGCGCAAAGGCTGTCATATGTTTCGTGATGCTGATTAACCGCATCTTTTCGAACTTCTTGCTCAGGCACTGTCCGTAGAGGTATACTGTAAAACGCTTGTGTGAGTTCACCGACACCTATGATTGGCTATAGAACGGTGATTGATGTAAGAGTGCTAAAGTGCCTCCCATCCTTCTCGGCCAATCATCTCTCTACAGGCTCCCGGTTGTAGGAGCCTACAGCATCACCTTGCGATCTCCGCTGCTTGTTACCGCTACACCACTTGGGAGCCCCAATAATAGTTGATTTTTCAAGACGGCACATAACACTTCCTAAAAACAATTCATCATCACCATATATGGTTGTCTTTATGAAACACAAACATTTTTTGTTAATCGTTAATCAGATTACACGAAGCATTATTACAATGTACACATTATAACGTGTCCGTGATGCACGTATATTCTAACCAGTCATTGGTGGCATAAAGTTATAAAACTCTTTACTTCACCTTATTTTAGTGTGCTTCCAAGTGAACACAATTGCAGTGAGAACGCAGTGTCGTACATTAGTACAGTCCAGAGAACTTTGTTAGTATGGACACCAGTTACTTTAAAGGCAAACACCACAGCAAAAGCAGGACACCCTTCTCAGTGGACAAGCACACCTCAAGAAAAAATCATCCCAGCAGCTTTAAGAGAAAACTGTCCTAACTAGGCTTGTGCAGGTTTACAGTCCAGCTACTTCTCCTGTAGCAAAAATGCACATGTGCTGTATGACAGCTGGCTCCTCGCTTGGCTCCTTAACCAGGTTTTAGATTGAGTTGTTTTTCATCAGAGCTTTGTACCATATCATTGCAATCTGGTAAGAAGTGCTTGCACTAAAATGTCAGCAATGTGTTAGAAATGTGTTAGCTTTCCCATGACTTGTATGACTCACTTTAATGAGCAGATTTACGTGATGCACTGGAATTCCGTCTAAGGTGTATTCCCACCTCATCCGCCGCAATCCTGGGTTAGACTTCGGAACGTACAATCGAGAAGTTTTTTGTTCTGTGTTTATTCATAAAAGGTCAGCACAATCATCTCTACTCCAAATACCAAATGAAGGCATTCCTTAGTTTGCTTAATCACATTTTTCTGTCTACAAGCTGATATGATGAGTTGCAGGACTAAGTAATGGAAATCGTGTGTTTCTCCTGTTCCTCATTGTGGCAACGCTCTGAACATAGAGAAAGAGAGCTTAGGGCTCTATCCCTAATGAGCAAGCCGAGGGTGAAAAGCAAAATCTCCCTGGATGAAGAAGTCAAAAGTAGGACCAATCATCTTCTGTGTATAAATGAGTTAAGCAGTGCTTGGTGTTGCGGAAAGATCTTGAGTATGAGAATTTTTTTAATCGTTAAGCTGTTCAAATGAGAACATCCACAAACATTTTTGGAGCAACCATGTGGTAGCGCTGACCAGCTTCCACCTTTAGTTCAGATAATTTGAATAAATGTTTTAACAAGAACCTCCAAACGTTCTAATTGCAATACTTATAAACACTCATAAGTTCAATTTAAACACAAACCTTAAGCCTTCTAAACCTGATAAACACCACATCCTACAGCCACAGAAACTCCTAGGACTGAGCTCATTAAAGGTTCATTAATGTTAATTTCTCACTTAGTGGTGCAGGTTTCACAGGTGAAAAGATTTTGTAAAGTATAATTCTGCATTACATCCAAAGTAGCAATTTACTAATATCGTAATGGAGTTTGCTGCCTTGTTGAAATATGCTACTGTAGAGCAAACTGATATGACATTTAAAAGTCTAGAAGTTGCAAAAATGATACGATTTGTAGTATGAGTATTATCAAGTAACATTTATGTTATGCAGGCACACAACTGTGTGTATGTGCAAATATTTATTTCTTTAAAATTCAATGTTTAAGACAAAACCATTTGATTTTTACAGCAGCTTATTAGATGGCCATTTCACTGCATTGGTGATCATTTTATAAATTGTTCATGTTAGACATACAGTATAATACAGAACATGCCACGTGCCAAAGAAGCTACTTCTGAAGCTTATGCAATATGGAAGTGATCAATCGTGCTTTCCTAAAGATTTTAAGTTGCTAACCTTAGCCGTTTTGGTGAGATGATTTTATATGTGCCCCAAAAATGTCAAATTTTCAGCCTTATACTGTTTCGCTTCAAACAATAATAATTTAAATGCTAATTTTTCATATTTCCTTGAGTATTGATACTGAAATTGGTGTAAGCTTCTAGAAACATATGACCTGTAAAAATTGTTTTTAAATTAAAGCATTCTGTGCAAAATTAAGGATTTGTTTATGCTTTTGTTTAAATGCTCCAAATTAGACACGAAACATAAAACATAGAAAAATGATAGTTCAAAGACAAAATTGCTTTTTGTAATCTGCCTAATAATTAATGGTAACATGTTTAGCATTAAAATTCCAGGCTGTCTCAGCACTTTGCATGAGGGATGGTTTTTGGTAAAAGCTTAAAAATCTGTAGTGTCCGTAACCATGTCAAACTCATGTTGCGATATCTTAACAAATTTACATTTTTAAATAATTAACTTTTTCATGTTTATGTCTTTTCATTGGAAATCTAAATTGGTCACGTTTCATTTAAACGACAATTAAGATAATTAAACTATTTAAATTCAAGAAGTTAGGGACGCAACATAAAAAGGCATGAAATTGTATTTAGTAAATGTGTTTCTTTTTATCTGATAATAATATAAATGAGTATGCATATTTACAAAAACAAAGCATGGATTGGGAAATAAGAAGCGTTAAGTATTAGGAAAAATTGTGTTATATGATCCTATCTGAAAATTCACAAATACCATGTTTTGGTCGAGAACTTCTTAATAAGGAGCGTGTTTCGTTCGAACAATAGTCAGAATTAAGTCATTTTCAATCCTGCCTTTTTTAACAGATAAATTGTGAAAGTCGTATACCTGCGTTCTATATTTTGTCATCAATAAGTTAGATGTAGAACTTGGCTGAGTGATATATATCTGTGTTCCCCAAGTTGACGTTTCTATTGCCGTGGCATTTCATATCATGAAAGACATGGTCCCTAGTTACTCTGTTAAAGGGTTTGTAGTAAGTCCTAGAGAGAGAGAGACTACGTGACTTCCGTAACTGTGGAGCTTCGTTATTCAAGGTACCAACAAAGAGCCTGCACAATTGTATTGAAGCATAATTTAGGTTACTTTTAATATTTAAAGCAGAATTGTTGCTCTGTAAAATGTGGCATGGGAGATAGACTATGTAAGTACTGTAGAAAGAGATAAAGTGACATTTTAGAAGTTATGTGACATGATGTAGAATAAAAAGGTATGGTAATGTTATTTATTAAGGTGAAATATAGAGTATAAATATGTTTTTCATTTATCAACTGCTTATATGCGTAATGTATTCGTTTGGATGAGAAACGGGTTATATTTTAAAAGACATCTGGCTACTTGCTTGTACTGTATGTTGTGGCTCCGTCCAGCAGGATGAGTCATCTTAAGCTGGCTAAACTGTGCATGACTTTGAATCATGTCTCATCTCATCACATCAATCGCTTTTACGTACAGTACATGGCAGCCTTAGAGGCAGCATGTTTAAGGAGCCTCTGCATGATAAATCTGTATAACCTACAGGATTTGGGCTGTTGGATTTAGCAGCTTTGTTGGCTTCACTCTCTCATGGTGTTGTTGGTGGAGAATAGAGAGAGGGTGCTAATAAGTCTAGTGGGTATTGCCTTAATGCAGGTTGTCAGGTGGTGACTTTACCACGAGCAAGAGGAAGCGATCAATACTCAGTCTACCATTGACAGAGATGGCTTTGTTCACCGTGGGATAGTGTTCTCGCTTTCTCACACTCCAAAACGTAAAGCAAGAATTACCAATCTGGTTGTTGGAGTTGCATGTAATAAATTTCTTAGGGTGCTTTCACATTACTGCCCTGGGATTGTTTTCCAAGAACCATTTAATTTTGATCAGTGAGAATATAATCGTTCTGCACTTGGGAACCGTTCCTGAGACCACTTCTTCCAGCAGATACGGCATACTCGTACCTGAGAACGGGAGTTAATCGCTGTTTAGACGTAACGTCATCGGTGCCGTTGGTCAGTGCTGAGTTCTTTGTGTGTGCATAGCAAGCAACAATCTCATCCACTGACCCACAAATTCATAGCTGATACAGGAGGAAGGCATGTGACAGCACCGCTCTTAACAATTTTCCTGAAATATCAAGTTGACGGCCTTGTTTTCTTCTTCTCTTGTGTTTAATGACGTCTTACAGACCAAGTATGTGCATACTGCCACCTGCTGTATCGGAGGATGTAAAATACGCAAGCATGCCTGAGAATGGAGACCAAAGAGCAAGCGTTCATAACGTGAAAACGCCCTTAGACTTTTTGTTTGACTGCAAGGAGAATGGATCATAACCATCTTTTTCTGATCAGCTAATATTAGCACCTAAAATCAGTCCACCTAACAATATAAAATCTTCCTTCAAAATCTCCACCAATGGATTCCCCTTGTTCAATATTGCTAAGGATTTTTTTTTTTATATTTGGCTAACTTGCACATGGTTGGTCAGTACATAGCTATATCAGTATGTAGAGGTATCAAAAGCTGAACTTGGTTAGCTGTACTGTAGGTACAGAAGTTGCCAGGGTTTCCAGTTCGATTCTGGCTTTTACATTTTTACTCATTATTACGATGTTAATAATTAGATTTTAATTTTCATGTTTTAAAACTGCTTTAAATGGAAAAATGTCAAGTTGCTGAAACACCGAACTAAAGAGCTGAAATAGATCAGATGTTAAAATGGATCTGACAAAAGTATAGAAAAAAGTATTGTTCGGGAGCCAGCATCGAAGTCAAGGTACTGGTATTGGTACCAGTATAGAAAATTCTTGTATAATCCCATGCTCTATTT
Organism: Heterobranchus longifilis; assembly: GCA_028570985.1. Taxonomy (NCBI): domain Eukaryota; kingdom Metazoa; phylum Chordata; class Actinopteri; order Siluriformes; family Clariidae; genus Heterobranchus; species Heterobranchus longifilis. The sequence goes on along the minus strand of JAOVVB010000034.1, from coordinate 6,694,994 downwards.
ATATTTATTACTTTAGCCAAAGGCAAAAGGGGGTCAGAAGGAGAAATTCTGATGAGCTTTAAACAGAATGCACAGTGGCCAGTTTGTGGTCTTAGGATAGAGGTGAGAAGTCAGGAGTGGGTGGTTGCAAATTCTGGCTGATGTGGTCCCTATATATCAAGTTGCATCAGCAAGCTGTAGCACAGAAAGCGTTTGCTCATTGGTAATATGTCACGGAGAAGTTGGCATTTAATCAAAAATGCTCCTTAGATGATGAATGAAAGAAATAAAGACATCCAAAAGTAGTCTCCATGTTACACCATCCTCACGGATCATCCTTTACATCGTTCAGTCTCATTTTCTTGTTCAGCAGGAATCAGAGCATCCCAGAGTTTTAACTGCCTGAGATTCCACTGCCTGCCTCCCAATTGTGTGTGTGTGTGTGTGTATAATGAAGAGACACGATTCAAGTTACAAAACTTTAACGTCTGACTAAATGCCATCAAAAAGAACTCTAGCACAGAAGAAAACAGTAAAAGTAAACAGAGGAACAGTAAAAAATAACTCTTCCTGACAGCCTGCAAGAGGGAGAAAAAGCAAAGAGCACTTGAAAGAAATCCTTTAAAATCACTTTAAGAACCAAATCCACTGTAACTTTTGTTGTAACTTTTTAAACAACGGCTTTTAGCCAGATTAAGGGTTTATTCTTAGAGCGACGCAAAGCATGTACACTAAATATGCTTGGCATTGCGAGCAGTATGTACGCCATTGGTCATCTCATGTGGGAAACCATTCTTAAAAAAAAAAAGTTCTCACAAAAATAACTGCTGGCTGGTGGATTGATCTAGATAAGATCCAGATGTCCAAAGACTAAAGCCCCTAGGCCTGAAACATGGTTTGCGCAAATACATGAACACAAATGCCTCGAGCTACATAAGGCCCGTTACATGCATTGTTTTGTTCATGTGTCACCTGAGAAATGCTAACGTGACACAATCGCGAGCTGCAGTCTTACTTAGAGTACTATAAAACAGACCATTTTATAGCTGACCACTTCTTCGTAGGTTAACGTCTCTTTGGAAACAGTTAGAACTCTAGTTGTTTTTGATGGCATTTGGTCCAACATTGAACTTCACAAGGGGAAGCAGGACCAACCGCGGTAAAGGATGATCTGTGTATAGTGGCAAGTAAAAAAAAAAAAAAATTGGGAAGCTAAACATCAATTGGTGCTTATTTTGGATTGAACGCAGACACTTTTGGTGAGATAATTCCACTCAGCAAACGCTCTCTGTGCTACATTTGTACTGTGCGAGTGTGAATTTATATATCGAGTTGACATTGAACAGATGTACAGTGTGTGTACTTTCTCCCGAATATCGTCTGGTAGGCATTTTTTTATTTCTGTCTTAATGTCGGCATGTATATCGCGGATGGTTGTCAGACGTTAGAAATGGAAGCCGGACGTGCCATTCTGAGTCTGACATGGTGCTCTGAGACAGACGTCCGTGATACATATGTGTGCTGTCTACGTTGAGATATATTTAGAAAAAAATGCATAGGAGAATGGGTTCGGTCAAACTTTGTGTGTGTGGAGTTGAATAGGATAAATGCCAACCTCTATTACAGTCCAAAGTGCTAGTCCAAAGCGATAACATGAAGTATTAGCGCATAAAACATAACCACTTTCAATCATTTCACATCCATGAACTAATCATTAATAGTTAAGCATTAAAAGTTAACTGTTGTTAACTATCTATTCAGTCTCATCACTTGCTCATTGGAGAGAAGGGTCTATAAGTCCGAGTCGTATAACGTACTTATATATGCTGCATAGTGTTGTCTACGGATGTTGCATGCTTTCTGATATTACTTAAAATAGTTTGAGTTGTGAGTAAGGAGTAAGACTTGGACAGAAATGTCCTCCAACAGAAGTCTTGCTTTGATGATGTTAGAATCTGGCATTGGACAGATGGTTGAAGTTAATGGGGTTAGCATGGCACCACCTGGCTGGGAGCTCCGTCTAGTCCTGAATAATGCATGTAGTTAGAGAAGCATATAAAATAGCCGAGCACCTTTATTATTGTCTGTTTTCTCCTTGATCTTGCTAGTCTGCTGGGTTGAAAAAGAGTCTGGAACATTTTGTTGCCGGGTGTTCTTTTAACATGAACCCACAGTTTTGTTCTATTGTTTAGGGTACATAGCTACAAAGTATGGGGGAGGGGGGGGGATTGTCTTTTTTTAAGAAAGAATCTATCTAGAGTCAACCGTAAAGTGAGTGTTCGAAATGGTACAAGCAAATTTAAAGTACAACCCAAATTTCTTCATATTTTTCCTCCAAAGAGGCAAACCTTTTTATTTTTTATGTAGTTTTGAGGATCAGTTCACTAGACTTCCTCTTCATCATTTTCAGCCCAGTTCTTATACCTGACCAGTTTCAGAGGAATGCTTTAGGTTTTTTTTAAGCCACACAGTGACGTACAGTATGAATCATTCAAGCATTAATACATCTAATTTAAGGCAAGAACCAGTGAGAAACAGGTGCAGATGATGGCAGATTATGAGGCCAGTGATCGGTGATGCTGAATGCTGAGTGGTTGGAACAGACGAGAGGGGAAATGAGGTTGCTGCAGAGTTCTCCTCTCATGCTGTGAGCAGTCAGATTGATTTAAACCCAAGGTTGAGAATTAGTCCCATCCCAAGTAGGTACTCAGAGGTTTGTTTTTTCATAACTGAAGGTCAGAAATACATTTTCAGTACAATGCTGGATTAGTGTACATAGAAATCATAAATAATCATTTGAGCAAATAGAACATGGGGTGAGTGCTTAATAAATTGTCTCCTTATGCAATCTTAAGAACCCATTGTATTTCCACAACACTTCAACGCTATTCTTTAGCTCAGGGCCCAGCGAAGCGGCTCAGGAAAACCATGGAAGGGTGGGTCACTTCATATCCAATCAAATGCAAATAATACACTCATTTATCTTGTTCTTGCACATATGATCTCATTTCTAAGCAAATTACAGTATATAACCAGTATGTAGCCTGTCGGTGCGCTTGCACTGTAAATGTGACTAGGTAATACAGAGCTGTTTTTAATTTTATACCCAAGTTCCATGTGACACGGTTGTAATATCAGACTGCATCATCTTGACTTATCTCATGAGAGCAATAATTCATTGCAAAAGAAGAAACGTGTCATATTCATTAAGGAAGAACTTACTAACACACTTCACTTTATGATTGAAATGCCAGTACGTTAGCTTCTTCCTGTCTGAGTTAACTTTGACGAAAAAGCCCTTAACCGTGAAATGAAATATAGAGCAATGAATATATTTTATGCCAAAGCATTTCTTATAGGATGCTCCGAGGTAAAATGTGGGTCCAGGAATCGCGTAATAGACTTGACAAAGCACAGTGAACTCGTATTTCAGAACTGACCTCAGCAGAATATCTGAGCAGCTAACAAACCCCCTAAGCACTAGAATATTTTGTCTTGGTAAGACAAGAGAAAAACAATCGAATGCTACCATCCCATTAGACATCTTGCACCACTGACCTCATACATGTACAGGTCATGTCTGATGAGATATTTAGCAGACACGTGACCGCCATGTTGTTAGTCACAATAGCAGACGGCAGACGTAACGTTAACTGACATCAGGCTACTATGTATTTTCATTGATAATTATGTTTGAGGTCTATTTCTGAGTCAAGTAAATAAAACAAAAGTATCACCTGATGATTACCTTGATAAAAGAAGAATTTAGCAATTGATGGCTTCTATTCTGCTGGTTATTTTTAAATACAGTATGTTGTGGTGGTCTGTGTAACTTACTCAGAAGAGAAACAAGAATGTGAAAATGGATGAAGAAGGTAATAAGAATATTAATTTGTAGAATGTGGTTACCTCAAATGGTGTACAAATACTCCATATGGACAAAGGTATTTGGCCGAAACTGCAACGGCCTTGTATGCAAATACATATACTTCAATATGGAGTTGGTCCCGATTTTGCAGCTATAACAACTTCCACAAAATTTTTGAGTGTTTCTGTAGAAATTCATGCCCATTCATTTTCTAGAACATTTATGATGAATGTTGGTCATCCATTGGAGAAGGCCTGGCTCGGAATCTTAGCCCATCCCAAACGTCCTTAATGGGGTTGAGGTCAGAGCTCAAAGTTCTTCCACACCGAACTCATCAAACCATGTGCATCAAAACAGTCATTGTTGGAATAGAAGGCCTTCCATCCATCTAACGTGTTGCCACAAAGTTGGAAGGGTTGCATTGTCCAAGATGTCTTGGTATGCTAAAGCATCAAGATTGCTCTTCACTGGGGATAAGGGGCCTGATTGAAACACCTGAATTCAATAATTAACAGGTTTGGTTGAATACTTATCCATGCAGTGTATGGGATTCCTTCTGGATTTGGTGGCCTTTGCTAGTCATAGTGGTAGCGATAGCATTAGCTCATTAAATACTGTTGTAAATGAGACGATGCTGTGTCATATGCTGTGCTTTACTCTTCATAAAATACTAGTATTGACATTTAAGCTTTCTAATTAATAGATGCTAAATGGAAAGCTAGTGCACTATGTAGGGTGTACAATCACACGTCTGGCGGAACTAACTAATCACGACTAGTGGAGCTGCTAAAATATGCTAAAATAGCATTAAAATGTGAAGCTACTGTAGGTTAGAACCTATTTAGCTGTGAATAAAACAACATGGATGGTTCACAGACAATTCGGAATGATTTAGAAGTAATTACTAAGGAGACAAGCTGTTGTTTAAGATGCGATAGTGATAATGACCGATTTGCATGAGGTAGGGGATTCCCGTATAAATCACAAAGATGCGAGTGTCTTCATGATGTACATATACAATTTTTACATATAAATTGTTTTTAAAAGAATCACATTGTTGTATGGATTATGTAGTGGACCTTGATTATTAGTAGGTCACATTCACTTAACATATGTAGCCTGTACCTGTGAGACTCCTTTTTGTCAAGGAGAAAGTTCAAATGGGAAAAAGATAGGATACAAGATGATATATGAAAAAAAAAAAAAAATCAATGTGAAAAAAAAGGCAGTTCAGTAGGAGCCACTGAGCAGACAGGGTGCACAGGGAGTAGCAGTCATACCTCGTCAATCAGGACTTGACAAACACTCCAGCTGTCACTGGGAGCTTGTGTATAGATGAAAAGCACAGAGGGAGAGCCAGTGGAACAGGCTATAGGTAGAACAGCTCGACTGTGTCCTCACACTCAATCACTCAGGAAAGTGGTAGCACAGATGATTATAGAAGTCACATCAACTGACAGTAACGCCATGAGGCCCAAATTCCCCAAACCAAGCGAAATCAGAAGGTGCGTAACCAAAATACTGGGTAATGTATTTAAACGAGCTGAGTTTTTTTTTTTTTATGATTTAAAGAAGTAATTATAAAGAAGTGATTTTTTTAGACATATAGTTTATAGCAGAGGTCTAGAGAAATCAGCAAGGGTGATATTCAGGCAGATAAGTTAAAAATACAAGACAAGTCAGTATTCACACTACGAAGTGACAAGTTGCTGAAGTTGCTTTTAAGTGGATGGGCGTTGTCAAACCTTTGCCTCAAGTGTTTCTGGATAAAGCTCTCAATCCACTGCAGCTCTAACAAGGATAAAGCGCTTACTGAACACTGAGAGCTATGTTACTGCTCCTGTGCTCCCAGTGATCCAGACCCCATCTGCCCTCTGCACCTGCTGACTCGTCCCTGTGCTGAACTGGACT
>JAOVVB010000034.1:6646079-6666537 GCA_028570985.1 Heterobranchus longifilis | reverse complement strand
TAAATTTGTCATACACAAAAAAAAAGAAAATTAAAGTTAAATAGTTTGCACCTCCAGGTTCCTGGTTCTATTACCACCTCGTCTCTGTGTGCATGGAGATCGCATGTTCTTCCCGTGCTTGGGGGGTTTCCTCTAGGTACTCCGGTTTCCTCTTAGAGTCCAAAAACATGCAGATTAGGCTTATTGGTGTTTCCAAATTGTCCATAGTGTATGAATGACCCTGAATACAGGATAAAGTCGTATAGACGATGAGATGATGATAAATTATTGTCAAATACACTTGATTGATCAGATTAAACCTTATTTATAGATAGTGGTTAAATGTACACATTTTAAAAATAATGATAACTTGATGGTTCTACACGACTTACCAAAAAAACCCATAGTTTGCTGCCTGAGCACTCGACACACACCAATATTACATCAATATACAGTATATTATAGTTTTTTAATTTTATTTATTAATAAAAAATTTTAAATAATAATAAATCATTAACCAAAGTTGCGTTTCTGGCACTGATCCGTGTTCTTAAAGATCAAAGGGTTAACTTTTTTACAAAAGAATCAGATTTTTTAATTTCTTGTATTTATATTTGTTTTAAATGTCTGGGACTTACTACTCTTTTGTATCACCTGCCTGTGACACGTACTGTAGGAATCACCTTTATTCTATCCTCAGCTTCTTTGAAACCATTCATGGGAATTTGATCAAACATTCGCAGAACCTTCATTATGAACCTTCATCACTTTTTCCCCATAAAGCATTAACAAGACATAGCATGTTCAGTGGGCAGGTGACCCCACATTCCCTGGAAGACTTGCATCTATTTTTATCTGATAGAACTTTAATACAGCTCTGTGCTCTACATACACAATGTTATTAGATATTAGAGAGTAAAACAAAATGTGTAAGTGTGAGGAGAGAAATGAATAAGAGGTGGTCCTTACGAATCATGCTTCCACATTTTCTTTAGTGTAAGTGCACACTCTAGTGTTAAAACCTGAGTGCCACAATCTGTACCTGCATAATCTACTGACTAAACTTGATTTCCTTTTTTGCATTCAATCTGTATAATAATAATCAATTATTTCATATATTGATTAAATTGTTTAAAAAAAATTGTTTAAATGATCATGGTAGGGGTGGACAATATGGCTTATATCATTTTATGCTATTTTTATGACTTAAGAAAATGGAATTGTATTACGAATGGGCATTTAAGTCAAACTGGGACTTGATTGTGTCACTAATGCACTTACCCCAGGGTTTCACTAGTGCTTGGACACCATCAGTGTAGAAAGTTTTTTTCAGTACACCTGTGTCACTATCAGGCTGCCTGCTTCACATCTGAAACACTGGCCTCCCACAAACTCCTTACATGGCAGAACCACGTGGAAATGCCTCGGAGCGACGTCTTTGAGGAATGTACTGGGGATGTGGCAATAACTTCCAGCTGAGTTCCTGTAATGTGCAAGTGGAATTTTTTGAATGATTGTGTGTACAGTCCCACAGACAGATGCGTCTCTTCCCCAAGTTGGCAGCAGGTTATCTGCCAATTTTCAAGGATCAAGCGCTCCACTCATTGAATGTTAATGGGAAAGACTGCAGTGGACACCAACTCCGGATTGTCATTCATGGATGTGACTGATGATCGTAAAAAAATACAGATTCATATACTGTACTCCATTTGTAATCGCTCACTGACTGCTAATTTATACTATTCTTGAGTTTTATGTGAGACTCATACGTTTTCTTTGCATTTTCCGTATACTCTCATTCGTTCACTCTTAATCACTGGCTGACACAAAATTTTGTGTATACTAAATCAAGGTAGGCTGCCAACCACTTATTCACACCCACAGTGTCATGCTCCTCCATTTATTGTTTTCCCTTACTCCATTGTCCAATTTACTCTAAAATTTCTTTTCACAGCACCATTGAAATTCCAGATAAATTTAGGGATTTCTTTCCTCCCAGGGGTTTAAATTACATCCCCCAAACTTTAGCACATTCTCTGACCTTTCAACATTCACACAGCTTTTGTTCATATCCTGAAAATCAACTTCAGTGGTAAAAATAAAAATGTAAATATTAATGTAAACAAAACATACAGCATTGTGCAGTTTTCTATTTTAATACAAATATTGTATTTCATGATTGTAAAAGGTTGCCCCACTTAAGCTGGGATCATGAATTCAACGCAGATACTTGACAAATCATCAATTTATGTGTAACTAAATTACTGGCACTATTGCCTTTTACATGATGGCCCAACATAGTTCTCTAAATAATCTAGATTATGACATGCATAACCTAACCTGCTCACCTTCCCTGCACACCCTACCTGCCTTCCCTGTACACCTTACCCTGCACACCTTCCCTGCACAACCAAACCCGCTCACCTTCCTTGGACAACCCAATCCGCTCACATTCACTGTACACCGTACCCCCACTGACCATCTGTGCACAACCTAACCCGCTCACCTTCCTTGGACAACCTAACCTGCTCCCCTTTCCTCCACAACCTAACCCGCTCACATTCCCTGTACACCGTACCCCCACTGACCATCCTTGCACAACCTAATCTGTTCACCTTCCCTGCACAACCTAACCCGCTCACATTCCCTGTACACCGTACCCCCACTGACATTCCCTGTACACTGTACCCCCACTGACCATCCCTGCACAACCTAACCCGCTCACCTTCCTTGGACAACCTAACCCACTCACCTTCCCTGCACAACCTAACCCGCTCACCTTCCCTTTACACTTTACCATGCACACCCTACCCCCGCCCACCTTCCATGCACACCTTACCCCACTCACGTTACCTGCACACCCTACAATGCTTACCTTACCTGCCCACCATACCATGCTTACCTTCCCTGCACAACCTTAACCACTCAACTTCCCTCACAACCTAATTCCCTTAACTTCCCTACACAACCTAACCCCAACTCAGCTGCCTAACCTTCCCACATACCTGCTTGATTCTCCACCTAATTACTGTAACTCTGCATACCTAAACAAATCTGCCTATACCCACCCACCCAACCACCCACCTAATCACACAAATAAGGACACACACCTTAACATTACACCTACATGCCATCCAAAAATACCTATGCACACACATCAAATCACACCAACACACAGACCCACACATACAGTATCTACACAATCTGGGCAAAAATGGCACCATATTAATTATTTATTTTCTTACTGATGCAATGAGTAGTTTCTCATTTTTTGAACAATAACATTAAGACATGTCCCATGGAATTTAAAAAGGTTCAAGTTCTTGGCTTGCATCAAGCGAGGAAAACAATTAAGGAGACTGTTAAAATGACATGAAATAGGTTAAGTGATATAGATGATATGGGTTAACTGGCTAAAATCATGTTTCTGGAACTTGACAGTGAGGTCACTGTACTCAAATGGCTTCCACAGTCACTGGATTTTAATCTAAGAGAGCACGTTTGGGATGTGATGGAACAGAAGTTCACATCATGGACGTGCAGCTGACAAATCTGCAGCGTCAACATGGACCAACATCTCTAAGGAATGGTACTGAAGGCAAAAAGGGTCCAACCCAGGCCTGTGACTGTATATTCCTTATTATGTATTTATTTATTGCAAAGTCTACTTGCAAGAGTAGTAAAATATTATAAATTTCATAAAAAAATTTCTGTCCTTAATTACACACACATATACACAGTGTTATAAAACTATAACTCAGGGCACTGTCTGTATGCAGTAGAGCAATGGCACCACCTGCTGGACATTCATAGAATAGTCATATTCTATCATTCTCTATATCGGTTATACTGTACAGTGTGCAGGAGGCCTGGCGCCTATCCTAGGGGACTTGGACAAAGTGCAAATCCATCACAGGTCACAATAATAATAATAATAATTCATCTTGTTATACCGCTTAGACTGTACAGCGTCACGGGGGCCAGGAACCTATCCCAGTAGATATACCCATCCCTGGGCTTAACAAGGTGTCAATCCATTGCAGGACACACACACACACACTACGGGCAATTTGGGAACCTAATCCAATTAACCTAATCTGCGTCTCTTTGGACTGTGGAAGGAAACCCACCAAGCACGGGGAAAGCATGCAAACTCTATGTACACAAACCCAAGGAGGGAATCGAACCCTCGATCATGGAAGGGCAAGGCTTAACTGTTCAATGCAACCATGCAATCAGTTAGCTTAGAATTTTAATGCATGGATGTTTTTAACACTTTGCAGTTTTACACATTAAAGATACTGCTATAAAACAACACATATACAAACTGCTGGTTTAAACTATCCCACTGAGATTCAGATTGATCACACTAATCAACCGTTTTTTTGGATTTATCTTTCAATTCTCCCATTAACATTTTTCCTGCGCCAATAATCCGTTCTCTTATTTGGTGCCAGACACCATTTCGCGTACACTACTTCGAGGCAGGCTGCCAACGACTTATTTCCAGCCTTAGTGTCCCACACTTCTCCATTTGCTTTTGTTAATTCCTCCATTTACTTCAAAGTCTTTTCAGCAGCCTAAGTGCAATACGCTGCTTTATGGCCAGATGGAAACGATTTCTCTTACACTGTTCCAGGGCAGACTTTGAGGCACTGATTTAAAGTCATTCTGGACCGCAATCTTTTATACGCTGTGTTTCTTCATCTCTTGTTCCTACTATGGATGGCTATTCATATTCTTCAAACTGCTTAGCAACCGTCTTTCTCTACAGTAGCAATCAATAAATCAGTCACACCCAGACGTGCATGTGCTGTAACCAAAGGTTCCTTTTATTTTCTGTCCATTTGCCCAAAGAACTTTATTCACAAACATACTATAATATACCATCAGACTTTTAGTATACTGTATTTTATGTATTCAAAATATATATGTATATACAATTGTTAAATAAAATACAAAAGGCTATGTTTTATCATTCAGCCTTGGTTATATAGTATACATCGCACATATCTCGTGCAGGTAACAAAGTCAAATACTAAAACATGTCAGACTACAGCATCTTCACAAAAGCTTTTATTCTGAGTATAATCATATATAATTTGTCAGCTTTCCTACATCGGACTGTTTTAGCCTCAAGATGGCACCAGAGTTTCATCACAGTCTCAACTACAGTCTATAACTACATCAAACAGGTCAAATGTGATAGAAGCCTCATGGACTAACCATTGAAGTGCACACATCTTTGTATATGAAATATCAAGGTTTTAATGTTACTTGTACCTGTAGAGCACTTTTTAATATAAACCTTGTCACATACAAAAATTGAAGCTGTGGAATCAAATAAGAGTTTGATTTCTGTGCATTTCAAATGTCGCATCGTCGCTTTGCATTTTAATGAACAGTAAAAAGATACTTTATTACATCATAAACTTAAAACACGAATCTTCACTGGATTGTCAGATACAGTATGTTCATCATCTCCTGCTACGGCCGTACCGCCACTCCCTCCTCTTATTTGGAATAGAACAGATTGTCTGGAACTAGGTACCTGCTAAGTATTAAAACAATTATTAAGAATCATTAAAGAGTAAAAGGAGTTAATAAAATAGAACATTATGCCAAAAGGACAGCTTTGGATGAATGACGGTAGGTTTTGAGCCAAGGATAGAAAATAAGATCTGTTATTTTCCTCAACCAAGTCAAATTGATGCATGCACATCAATATCGAATTGCTATATTGTATATTGCCTATATGTGACTATATATGTGATCATTTCAATCCAAAATACTAAGACAAAGCTTCGTTTGTCATCACTGAGGCAGGGGTAGCTCAGTGGTGGTTAAGGCACTGGACTACCGATCGAAAGGTCTCTGGTTCAAACATCAGAGCCACTAAGTTGCACTTGTTGGGCCCCTTAAGGAAGGGCCCTTAACCCTCAGATGTATAATGAGATAAGGGTGTCTGGAAAATGCCGTCAATGCGATTAGACCAACGTACTGCGTGGAAACGGGTATGATCCCCTAAAATAGTTTGCAAGCTGAACAGGACATGAACAGGCTCAAAACTAACTGTGCATCATTGGAACCAATTAGTAAAAAGAAATAATGAAACATGTGTCCACCTTAACTCACAACCATCCATGTAAATCCATTTAAATTATGAAACAGTTCACCAATGACTTAAAAAGACACATTTTCGTAACAGTTTCTTCTTGCTCCTAAAAAAAAAACTGGACGTACGTTTTTTTTTTTTTTATCAGACAGCATCAATATGTTGTATTTGCATATTCTGTATACAGTAGCACATACTGTACATCCGAAATGGGTAAAAAAAAAAAAAAACACTGGACAATAAGATGATTATAGACTTGCATTTAGGTAAAATACATTGGATTTAATATAGATTATTATAGAGAATGTTATATTAAATTGGATATAATTTACATTTATATTCTGCTTAGGTAGCTTTTTCCAGTCAGTAGTTTGGAAACATAAACAAGATAAAAAGTTCTAAAGACGTGTTTTCCTCCCTCACTCTTGTAATGTCACAATGTTTACTGTATCTACTGAATAATTCATAGTTATACAAATAAACTACTGTACAGTAAATCACTCTTGTGGAGAGATCGGTATCCCAGCCTTCCCCTGGCACCAGCTGCCTGCCGGGCTTCGAGCAAAAACCCACCCACAAGTGGCATCCTGACGATCCAGATCAGGTGGATTTAAGAGGTGTTAGTCAAACATATACATAGATGCCAAAAGTGTCATTTATATTACATTTAAGTGTTCAGATGCTCATGCAGGCAACCAACAGTGCTGTGCGAAAGTCATGCAGGTAATTGCTATAGAGCAAGGGTGTCTTAAAATAAAGTTCCTACATCCCAAAAATATATGTTCATCAAAAGCAATAAACAGTAATAAATAAAACGATGTCAATAATTGGTGTGATGACCCTTTGCTTAAAATATATTTTTTTAGTTTTATAAAACAAGTTTAATAAAAAATAAGTAAATTAGCTCTGCAGTTTTCCTGCAGAACCATCTAACACCCATCTGAGGACTTTCTCGCACCTTCTTCTTTTTTCATGCATGCAAAACCCAGGATCTTTCTGCCTTCTTTTCTGGCCTAAATATATTTTCCAAACATTTATGGCTGGAATATTAATAAAATTATATGCAGTCATAAAATAAACATGTATAACACAGTTTGCACAAAACAAACAAACAACAAACAAAAAAACAGGGTGTGTAAGACTTTTGCACAGTACTGTACATTAGTGCATTATAAAGCCTAAAAAAAAACACAAAAAAACATAACCTTGTTCTTGTTTTAAGAATAGTACTGTAAGAAGCTAAAACCGTGTTGGAGAAGAGTTAGTGCAACAACAAAAAGCAGTGCTTTACTATCTATTAAGAACCAACACGTCATGAAAACATAAAGCAGAATCCAAAGCAAACTTCAGCAAGGTTCTTTTTTTTTGTTGTTGTTGCACTTTTCTTCCATTCTCTTTTAAATATATGCCATGGTCCTTTTTTATCTTTTCCCTTTATTCCTTTTTCAATCGGTGCACACCTGTCAGTCCAGGTTATAGAAGTATTCTTGTACAAAACCAAAGTCAGCCACAGAGTCCTCGGTTTCTGCTTGAAGTTCTTCTGTAGTCTGTAGGCTTTGTTTTCAAAGCCCAAGGTGTGTTGAGAAGCTCCTGCAGCGCGATTAAAGAGTCTGATGGATCTCGATATTACTCTTGAATGTATGTGGATGTGTGTATGGGTGTGGGAAAGCGTTTCTTTTTTTTTGTCTTTCCCAAATCCGTATGGAGTGTGGGACAGTGATTATTGACTACCGGTAGGTGACTGAGGTTGTGTAATGTGGTCAATCACTAAGCAGAGTCGTTATCTACTGCACGTTTACACGGACACTATTTCTGTAATTCGATTAAAAAGATTCTGATTAGAGAATCAAACTTAACTCTTACATGACATGCACAAAGCATTTAATCCGAAGGCATGCAAAGTGGTTCTGACCACTGTGAAATGTGTAACAGAAAAAGAAGGGTTTTTTTTTTTAACCTCAACTTAGAGTTAAGCTTAGGCTTCTCCCCTCCCATGGCACATCCCACCTTCTACGTTTTGATAGGTTACAAAGATTTAGTATCGTCTATGATTGGTCACATGCTTCTCTGGAAGTATACTGGAATACTGGACAAGTATAATCTCTTTCCTCCATCATAGATAAGGACGATGGAAGTCTGAAGCGAAGCCTAAAGGGGGAGTGTTGTTGTCATGGAGTTTACCGATCAGGGGTGGAAGCTAAATCCCTCTCGCAAAATTGTGTCACATTGCCTTATGTCGCAAACATGCGGAATGTATTTATTCCCAGAAGAGAAAAAGAATCAGAACACGTGTTTACTTGGCTAGTATTCTCCGTTTGAACAGATTTGATTCACTGAGTCACTGGATCAAGTTCAGATTCACGATTTATACTTTATGTAAACTTACAAACATTAAATGGCCCTAAATTGACGAAATTCCTTAAAAATATACCACGGGTTTTGCAGAGAAAAAAATATGCTTACAAGTACTCGCAAAATACTCTGGTTTTCTTCTTCTTCTTTGGCGAATTACCGCCACCTACTGGACTGGAGGTTCAAGCAGACGATTGGTAGGAAAAACAATAAACAAAAAACAAAGCGCTTTGTGGAAGATATGATGTAAAAGCTACACAGCATTTCAATGTTATTTAAATACTCGAAGATTTAAATAAGTTAATAAGCAAAAAGACTTAAAGTTGTTTTTTTTCCATGCTACAGAACTTGTTAGAAATATAGCCGTTATTATTAATAATGTTAATGCTATTTAAAAATATGCATTAGTGTGATTGAGTCAAATTGGAAATGTCTGAAAATTCACATCAAATTATATCAAGACAAGTGGAGAAAAGTGCTTCAGAGCCTGTAAGCGGTGGAGGAGAATAGGGCCGTGTGATTGATCTTCGCTCGTTCAATTGGTCAGGTTTTGATTCAGAATCGATTTCTACTTTTTGAACAATTTAGGTAAACTTTGAAGTTCTATAAAATTATAATAAAAATATACCACACTTTCTGCTAAATATTTACATTGCTTCTATCCTCTATTTTAGCAAGATTATCGCTTCTTCTTCTACTTTTGGTTTTATGGTTGGTTGATGCAATACTGCCACCTTTTGGACTGGAGTGTGGCGCAGGAAATTGGGAGATTATAACTTTATACAAGAAATTATAAAGTTGGCTTTTAAAAAAAGTGTTTCAATGTATATTATATACAACATGTGCTATTGACTGAATCATATAGGCGGCGTAGTGGTTAGCACTGTCGCATGGCACCTCCAGGGTCTGGGTTCGATTCCCGCCTTGGGAACATAGGGTGTGAATGTGGACTGGATGTCCTACCACGGTTGTAAAAATGATAATAGGGTGGTCATCACCATCGGCCTCCCCAGCCCCTAGTTGGACTACAGAGGTTCCTAGATGGATGGATGTGCACCACACACTATAGCACCGGCAGAGCTGAGCCTTTTTCAAGCTGTGTAATGATGCCTTTTCAAAAATGCAGTATGATCCAGTCATATGACTTCAAGGGGAAGTCTAAAAAATGAGCCTGAATATTATAGCTATGCAGGTCATTTTAAATTCAGCTTCACAGTCAGGCCACGATGAGACTTCGGAGGATGGATAACTAGAAGTGATGAGGGGTGTTCAGTGCAATGCCCGTCATCTGAGCTTATTGTGAGTAACTAGAACTCCAGCTGGTCTTTCACCGCGATTGCGTTCGGTTCTGATGATGTCAAAACAACCAGATTGGCATTCTGGTTAGTCTATAACAGATGGTGTGTTGCAGTTAGCAAAGCGATTACACCAATAGGGTTTGTGAGAAAACACGCATCATGAAATGACTCACCGCTAATAATATAACCACTATGTTTGCATGATCCTGATTTTTGCTCATTTGCTTGTTACAACTGAATAGACAAAGGTTCGCGGCCTCGCACAGGACAGCTTGGGATTGCGTGGATTCAAAATCATGATCAGCAGATTATAAATCAACACTTACACTTATTTACACAAAATGTGGGCCAAAATCTGTGGGTCAGGTAGTTCTGAACAAGCGAATTAAAAATGTAGAAAATGTGTATGTGTATTCCTGTGGTTTGTAAGAATGACATCATCTCTTTTCTTAAGGCTTGTTGAATATCCATGATATAGGATGCTACTCATGTAACCTCTAGAGGGAGACATCGAGCACACTTTCCCAGGTCTAGCCATGTGTCTGTAGTCTACCCTGATAAAATCAGCTCGTGTTCAACCAATATACACAGATTTGGCTTTTTTAATCTAATGAACGTTCAACTGCCACTTTAATAGGAACACTAAGTCGGTTTTGGTGAAGATTTACCAGGCTTCAGCACTTTCAGTTAATCAAAGCAGTGGCTGACAGGAGCAGGACCTGATGCGGTCTTCAGCTGTGGTAGACCTCATGTACATCAAAGTTCGGCAGGTTGTGTGTTCTCGCCACGGTTGTAACAGACATGGTTATGTAAGTAAATTTACTGTCTATTCAAATCTGGCATTTCCATCCAAAAACATTTTGTATAAACTCTAGAGGGACACGACTCTGTTGTGTGTAAAAAATCCCAGGAGATCAGTGGTTTCTGAAATACCCATCTGGCACAAACAACCATGCTGAAGGTAAAGTGACTGAAAGTACACTTTTTCCACATCCTGATGTTTGATGTGAACATTATTTAAATCTATTTACCTGAACGTGCATGAGTATATGCAAAGTTCTTCTGCAGTGAGCTTATTAGAAGTGGCTGGTACGTACTGTATACATACACTGTTTATGAGTACTTAATCCGAACTATTAAACCACTTATTGAAAAATAACTATGATAAAAACTTCATAATACTGGTTATAATAAATCAAAGTGATGTACCAAGAATGTGATGAGTTTCTATCTAACTTTTATTATTTATGTTATACTGTAAAAGTAATAAATGGGGAAACTGAACAACATTGATCACCAGTTATACACTAGCAAACCAGAGTCTGATCCCACAGAAAAAAAAACAATGCAGAACAATTTGCAAATTGCTGGCCATGATAGAACAGCACTAGAACACCCAGTGCACCACAGCACACCACACACGGGGCCAGGCAAAGAGCCCAAGATTGCCTCCCCAGATCCAAGTGTGATGGATGTGCCGGACAAATAAGTCCAATTCACGGTGGCCCTGACTTCAACCAACAGCACCCACATAAGTTGCTATCAACATCCTGGTGCCAGACCTTGCAACACCCCCAGACACTTTGTGGAGCCACACCCTGACGGGCCAGAGCCGCCCCATGGCACAAGGGAAACCCAAAACCTAGGTGGTTGAACTATTATGGTTCGTCAGTGCAAAGTTACTAGTATCTGTGGTGCATTTATTGAGGACGACTTATTTATGGGTCACTATTTTTAAAATCGTTAAATTTTCATATGCAACTTTTTTTTTTACTTCACATAAAAGCAATCAAATCATTTAGGGGGTGAAAACCTAAAACATAGTTCTTGGGTATGAATGTGTACAGCCTGAATCAAAATCATAATAAATGAATCATCTAACATGGCGCTAGCCAAAGCCAACATAAAACATATGGCCTTAACTTACCTGAAGTTACATTCATGATATGTTATAAATGTTCTGGCTGGATTTTTAAATTTCTTCTTTCATTTTCATGCTGGCTACTGCTGATAGTGCTTTTTATTCCATGCAGCTCTCTCTCAGCTCATCTGTACACTCTGCTCACACAGATCAGCTTGCAGAGATTTAACTTCAGTGCAAATACCGCCACCGATCTCTCAGATCTCTGCCTAGCTGATCCAAGTCTCTGCTGTAACTGGGCCATATATATAGCTATCCATGTTACATTCGGGACATTCTGAAGTTCAGCGTTTGCACTACCAACATTAAGATTACGACTTTTATGTCTGCTATAAAATATAAGCTCTCGCTCTCCTTATTTCTTCTACTTGACATTGATGGATTTTTCTCCTAATAAATGCCACCGCATGAGCAACAGGCACAAATCACAAATATTGTATTACGCAATACTTTATTTGTCTAGTTTTTCCTTGATTCCTATAAAAAGTGCCTATTTTCAGAGCTTTATTTATTTATTCAAACATTTAGCCTGGCATTTTTGGAGAAAATTATTATCATTATAAATTTTTTAAAATCGTTTTACTTTAGGATGTTCACAATGGTCGAAAGTTGTAAATTCACTTTTAAAAGTGTGGGAAAATAAACTCATATTTTGAGATTTGGGTTTGTGAAATGCTTTCTGTTTTTTTTTTGTTTTTTTTTATTGTTAGGAATCTATACAAAGCAAATGGAACTTGAATAGAGCTTTGCCACTTAATTGTTTTTGCAACTAAATCAATCTTTTCAATTCAATGCATCGATTCACATTAATTGGGTCCGTTTTCAATTTAAACTCATCATAGGTATACTTATTAATTGATAAACATGTTAAATAATCGTAAAACTTCTATTTTTTTGGTTAGATTAGAATTAACTTTGTCACTGCATGTATGTAATACTCGCGTTTTGCAAGTATATCGTTTCTTCTAATTTGAATTGTACGGATGCCATCGTGCAATGCCATCACTTACTGAACCAGAGTTTGGAGGAGAAATTTGTCAAACTATACAAACTATAGGTGTATACCTACTTATTTTTCCAGTCATTACTGCGTACTCCCGCTCCAGCCACCCTGGTGCACTGATATTTTGGCATTACATTACTGTCAAAAGTAACGCATGTTAAAAAAGCACATCACGCACACATATGACTCAAAACTCGCACATGTCTCTAGGCTTGTGACAGAAAAAGCCCAGCTCGTGCGCATCTGAAAATTTAGCTCAAGACGCGCCTGTCTTCTAGTTGAGTTTTGACAGTTAGAAGGTGGGGACAGTGCCTGATGTCCCAGCTCCTTTGATTGGTCACTGTAAATACCCACAGTCCCCTTCCTCTCACCAAACTTGTCCTTCACACCAAAACTTGTCCTCTTGTGGAAAATTAAAGTAAACAAATTAACAGGGAAGATGAAGCAAACTATCCAAACAGGAAAATAGCAGCGTCCATAATAATGGAATAAATCAGTGCTACAGCTCAGGTGACCGCAGCCCAGCTACTGACCCTTTCTATTCTCAACTAAATATGCAAGAGTAGGCTTGCATGTCGCTGTTTAAAAGACATGCCGTTTTTTTTTTTTTTTCTTTTTCAAAATTGCCTCTCAATCATCCATATTTTGAACTTTTATTACTAATTTATGAGAGCACAAGCTTTTGGAAATGCATTGCAGCTGACTGAATTAATTTTATTCATTTATTTATTGTTAATTTTCACATAAGCCTTACAAAAGGTTGCAATTTAACCATGAAATTGAATCTTTTGCTGTACACAATGTTTAAATGTTTCTAATTTCTCTCTGGTCCAAACAGGTATTAGAATATTTATTATTAAACAGGTATTAAAACTTTTTTTTTTTCAAGGTTGCATAAAGCTGTGAAAAATAAGAAGTGATGACGTAGTACCGGCAAGAATTTAAAACTGTTTTCACCCCTTTATGAGACATTTCAATGTTTATTTTACGTATAGACATTTTTAATATTAATTTGCTTGAGACAAATCAGGCAATAAACATCCGTGTTATCGAAGATCGTAATCCCCAAATATCGATTCAGAAGAACAGACTATCTACGATTCACAGCTCTAATCCTGAACCAGTTTATTAGATTTTTTTTTTTCAGGTATATTTTGAGGTCCGATTTTTTTCTTTATACAGTATAAAAACGTCTATTCTTCAATATGTGTCTGAATGATGTTATGTAAGACAAGTAACTGTATCAACATTTAATCTCATCCTCCACATGCATTCACTATATTGACTACATAAACAGTAATAGATGTGAAAAAAATAAAATAAAATAAAATACACCCCAGCGCCATAATGTCAGCATCCTCTAAGCTGGAACATCGCCACTCTTCCCGCTGTTTCTATAGAAAGTGAGAGCTAATTCTGAAGCCGGGATGTGCAGCAGCTGGTGGCTCGCAGTGCACGAGTGGGAGATTTTCAATGGGCTCTTTTTTAGCATCTTTGTGCACATGTGCCTCACAGATGTGCAGTGAATACGAAGTCCGCTGTTCAGAAATGTTCCTCTCATTCCCTCTGCTGCTGCTTCTTCTTGATGCTGGTGATGAAATACCGTGGGTTCTGGTAAAGCTGAGAGATTTGAACAGGCTAGCAGCAGGAGGTGAAGCTAGAGAAGAGAGAGGAGAATATAAGCTCAGACAGAAAGGCTGAAACAGAGAGAGAGATTTGTATTGAAATGAATACGGCTCTGAAATAATATAAAACACGAGCTCATTCTGAGTTTCAAAGAAGTTTTTAAACAGCATGGTCAAAGTTTTAACAGATACTTTGATCTTGTGTTTATAATTTTAAAAAAAAGAAAGATTTTTGCTGGTATAGAGGTTATTGTTGTATATCTTTGCTGGTTTGTGTATTATGCTCTAACAACTGAGATTTTATACTCCAGATTCTTTCTTTTCATTAGTGCCACTTATCACTAGATTACACCATCACTAATTATTGTTTATTAGCAACCAATCACTGCTCACCATTGTTTAACAGCAACCAATCAGTAATCGCTGCTGTTTATCAGCAACCAATCACTAATTACTGTTGTCTATCAGCAATGTATCACTAATCACCATTGTTTGATAGCAACCAATCACTGCTCACCATCGTTTAATAGCAACCAATAACTGCTCACCGCTGTTTATCAGCAACCAATCACTAATCAACATTATTTATTA
Organism: Heterobranchus longifilis; assembly: GCA_028570985.1. NCBI lineage: Eukaryota > Metazoa > Chordata > Actinopteri > Siluriformes > Clariidae > Heterobranchus > Heterobranchus longifilis. The sequence goes on along the minus strand of JAOVVB010000034.1, from coordinate 6,651,653 downwards.
ACCAATCACTGCTTACCATTGTTGATCAGCACCCAACCACTAATCACCATTGGTTATTAGCAACCAATCATTAAACATCATTGTTTATCAGCAACCAATCACTAATCACAATTGTTTACTATCAACCAATCACTGCTTACCATTGTTTATCAGCAACCAATCACTAATCACTGTTGTCTATCAGCAACCAATCACTGCTCACCATAGTTTATCAACCAACCACTGCTTACCATTGTATATCAACCAATCACTAGTCACCATTGTTAATTAGCAATTAATCATTAAACATAATAGTTTACCACCAATAAATTATATACTATTTTATTCTCTATTTTAAACCACACCATTCAATTCTGTTTTAATATTGTATAATGGAATAGAATAATTTAATATATTTAATTCTATCACTATAAATTCCATTTTATTAGTGGTGCATCCGCAGGGCACTCTTTCTTTTCCACGCAATTGGACCGATGATATTTAGAATTTCATTTTTTCTCGTTCAGGACTGCGCACTCATGTCTCCCTCAATTTTGTTTGCTTGTTTTAGGTCTCTTCGCAAAGCAAGATTCATCATGTCGAGCAACTTGAAAATCTCTACTACTTCAAAAATTTTTAAATAAGTAACCCTTTAAAATATTTCACATAACTTGCTCCAAACTTAATTCAGAATGAAATGCATTTTACAGTGGAGAGGCAATGTCTTAGCAAAAATGACCTTCGTGTCTTTCTTGCCAATTCTCAGTCATTCAGTCATGTGCGCCATTCTGGCGCACATACCCACAGTCCTAGAGAACCGAGTCTCCTACAATGTGCAACCTTTAAATGGAGAATATTGGTCAATCTATTTAGGAGTTGTAAGGTTTGTGTGGGATCTGACACACAAAAAAAAATTGCACTCTGGCAAACTAAAATTAAGAAAAATAAGAAAATTAAAATGCCACTGAACCAATTTGGAAAAAGTACTATCCTAAACCCAGTTTGTCAAATACACACATGAAATTTACCATCCTGCACAAATAGAAGCTTCCTCATTGGAACAATCAAAAACTGTGGGACTTAGAGTTCATGAGATAGCCAGCACAATCTTTTTCTCTTTAAAGTGAGCGCAAGAGATCAAATTACATTTTGTGTGTGTGCGCGCGCGCGCGCGTGTGTGTGTGAGTCAGCCGTGCACCAACAGGAGTTGCTAAGACAACCGGGCCAAACCATGCCCCCTCCCCTCCCCTCCCTCCCTCCCTCTCTCTCTCTCTCTCTCACACACATACACACACCACATGTCCACACTTAATATTTTCCCCAGACTTGTCTTTAGTTGTAATTAAAAACTATTCTTGTTTAACACTTTTACTCTGTTTTGTTAAATTTATTCTATTCTAAAGTACTACAATTTGTTCTATTCTAATGTACATTATTCTGTTTGATGAAACTATTTTATTTCAAACTTATACTATCCTAACTTATAAACTTATACTATTATTCTAAACCATTTTTGCAAAGCTCAGTCGTGTCTGCATTGGCTTTTCTTGAGGGATGGCCTTTTTCTTTGACCGCAAGCCATATAAGCCACATTTGTCAAGCTACATCATTGTTGTCACAGGCACACAATGACCACACTTTGTAATACATTTCTGCAACTGCTTCAGAGTTGCTGTAGGCCTCTTGGTAGCCTTTCTGGCCAGTTTCTTCCTGGCTCTTTTGTCCAGTTTGGAGTGACATCCTGATCCATGGAGGGTCTGTGTTGTACCAAATACCTTCCACTTCTTAATAAGTGACTTTACTGTGCTTCTGGGCAGAGATAAAGCCTTTGAAATGTTTTGTATCCATCTCTTGACTTGTGCCTGTGAACAACTTTATCCCAGAGATCTTTTGACAGTGCCTTGCCACCCACAGATGATTGGTAGCCTTACATGCACTACCATGGACTGGAATGCTCCAGGAAAGCTCTTTTCATGCTGAGCTAATCAAAATGATCCATTGGCTTTGTGCGCCATTGAGAAAGTGATTAGCTTCTAGTGATGGGTCGTTCATGTGACTCAAAAGAACGAGTAGTCTCGGAGAGTGATTTGTTCATTTTCTACTGGGCGCGCATGCAAAACCTCCGTAGGTTAGGTACAGGAAACAGAAATGAGTAGTTACCTTTTAGTCTTTGGTCCAAATCGTTCGTTCTTTTGTCATGTGACTACCATAGACACTATGCAGTGCAGTACACAGGAAATAAAATTGAACAGTTCTCAATGAGTCTTCTAGTCCCGAGTCGTTCGTTCTTTTGTCACGTGACCCCCATAGACGCTATGCAGTGCAGTAGATTCAAAAGAACGAACAACTCGGACTAGAAGATATGAGAGGTGAGCTACTCATTCTGTTATAATATGTCCTTAGCTGCATTGTAATATTTTTATTACTGGAACTAGAGCCAAATATTGTGCATGTTGACATGTTGGGTGTCTGTTTATTGAAAATGTAACATTTTATTTTATTTCTGATCAAAAGAATGGAATGAACTAAATGACTCAAAAAAAGATTCATTCATTTTGATAAACGAGATTCAAAGAACCGAGTCACTAAAATGATTCAAACTTCCCATCACTATTAGCTTCACCTGATTGAGTTTACAAGTCATGCTAGAAGGAGGATGGTACTTTACAAAACCTTAAAGTCTGTCTTAATTTCAAGCTGCAAAGCCACAAAATGTGATCATTTTAAAGATTGGGGATTCCTTTCTATACCAACTGTATAGATGCTACTGGACTCATGTAATATACATTTTATGGGCCTTGTGAGGACAGAACACTAGTTTATCAAATAGGGTATGTGCAAATGTAGTGCACTGAATTATCATATTCTTATTTTTCCATTAGTCACTATTAATGCACTTAACTAGATTTCTAGTTAAGATTTACATTATTAGCTTACATTATTACATTACAGCAGATATCACTTTTTAGTCTGGGTAACTCTAATGGGCGACCAAATCATACTGTAGGTCTAGGCTGTTAATTAGAGCATTCACTTGCATGCTGATTATAGGTATGCTTTAGCTGAAAACACTGTTGGTTACAGAAACTCCAGAGGGAAAAAAAACCACACTTAAAAGCAATGATCTAAGAGAAGCAATTCTTGCTATACATCAATCTGAAAAGGGTTATAAAACCATTTCCAAACAATTTGAGTTCAACTTTCTACAGTGAGAAAGATTATTTACAAGCGGAAAGCATTCTAGACAGTTGGCAGGAGTCCTGGGAGTCGACGTCCCAGCACATTCACTCCAGGTCAGATCCAACCCAACCAAACCCAAGAGTTACATCTCAGACCCTAAAGGCCACACTGAGCATGTTAAATGTTAAAGTCAATGACAGCACAATTAGAAGAAAACTGAACATTCTAGTTTGCGGTCTAAAAGGAAGATGGAAGCACAACTGAGGTTCGCGAAACTGCATCTAAACAAACCACAAGACTTTTGGAACAGCGTCCTATGGAGTTATTTTGCCTTAATGTCGTGCGCCGTGTTTGGCATGTTTTCAGCAGAAACACCTCATAGTCGCTGGCAATTTGCAGGTACTAAGTCAACCATGAACTCCTCTATATACCAGAGTAAGTTTTTGGAATGGCCTAGTCAAAGTCCAGACATTTGTAACGTCATTTGAAATGCTGCGGCGGGACCTTAAGAGAGCTGTGCATATGCGAATGGCCAAAACCCTCATTGACCTAAAGCAATGTTGTAAAGAAGGATGGGCGAGAGACTGATAAAGGAAACAATTACTTCAAGTTATTGCTGCTTAAGGTGGATCTACCAGCTATTGAATCATGGGTGTACTTATTATTACCTAATACCGAAGACCTGCTACAATCAGATGATTTTTTTAAATTATGTTTTTACATGCACGCACAAACGGAAAAAAAAATGACAAAAAAAATTAATGGGCACTACCTTTTTCACATGCGTGCATATATCTCTCCTTTTCTGTGTTTATTGATTTCTATCCTGGCCCTGCTCATAGAAGCACCATCTGGTTGGCTGAAATGTGGTACATTTCTGGCATTGCTGGTTAATTGTGGTGCTTTACACATTGTGGTGTGTGTTTCCAGGAAATATGGCACACTATTACAACAGTGCTCTCTAGCAGCGTGACAGACCCGGTCTCTTGTGTATATTTTTAATTCTTTTTCTTTTCCTGGCTGTACTGCCTCTGCATTGGCTACTGTCAGGTGGCCACTTTGATTGCAGTTGCTGGTGTGTGTGTGTGTGTGTGTGTGTGTGTGTGTGTGCGTGCATGTCTTCACGCCTTCAGAGCTGAGCTGCCAGCTGGTCTTACTTGATGGCGGCATTCCAGAGGAGCATATTATAGTAAAATAAGTATATTTTATTTTTGGGTTGAGAACGTGCAACGTGCACTGCTTTACAATGTTTTCGAGAATTATAAGCGACATTCACTATGGTTTTGGAAGCAAATCATCTGTCAGAGTTCCAAGCCGAGCTATAAAATGCTTAATGATTTCCCACACAGCAACAAGCATTGCCGCTTGTACGAATTTCTGTTGTATTGATTGTTGTCATGGGCTGCATCTCAAATCAAAAGCTTTGACCTTACACTCAGAAGTAGTTACAGATCTGGAAAACAAGAACAAAAAAAATCCTTTTGTGGGTTCAAAGGCTACTGAGGTTTTTAAACTTTAAACACAGTTAGTCATAGTAGAGTACTGTATATACTAAAGGTTTAGTACATACAGTATGAGGGGCATTCAAATCAAACTGGGACTGAAGGCGTAAAACCGTTTGACTTTGCAGAATACTTTCAACACAGTACGGTGATGAGACTTTAACAATGGTACACTTATGAGATCACCTGAATGGTGCGAACATTTGACACTAAACCCATTACATTACAGATCATAAATTCTTATTCTGCCATATTTTAGCACATCAACTAATTCACTACATTCACCAATTTACATCGGTCATAATCAGTGCCGTTTATATTCCACCACAAGTGGACACGGTCACTGCTCTATGCAAGCTGTATGAGGCACTCACACAGGACCAAACACAACACCAGGACGCCAAACTTTTATCAGCATATCACCTGCCCCACCAGGGGCGAAAGGACACTGCCGCCATCTTCCTCATGCCAAAATACAAACAAAGGCTCAAACAGGAAGTTCCGGTTCAGAGGGAGGTCACGCGCTTGACGGACCAATCGGTGGCCGCTCTACAGGACGCACTCGATGACGCAGACTGGGTCATGTTCCGAAACAGCTCCGATGACATCGTGTTTATGGAAGCGGTTGTGGGATTCTTGTTTTGTTGGGAATTATGTTAAAATGCTCTTTGTCGACTGCAGTTCAGCATTTAATACTTTAATTCCCTCCACACTCACCACCAAGCTGGAGCACCTGGGACTTAGCCCATCTCTGTGCCAGTGGATCTCCAATTTCCTAATTGGCAGACCACAGGCAGTAAGGATGGGCGGACATGTCTCAGCCTCCCTCACTCTCGGCACTGGAGCCCCCCAGGGTTGTGTTCTGAGCCCCCTGCTGTACTCCCTGTACACCTATGACTGCGTGGCCACTACC
>JAOVVB010000034.1:6599697-6624408 GCA_028570985.1 Heterobranchus longifilis | reverse complement strand
TATATATATATATATATATATATATATATAAGTAAATACTGCATATAAGTAAATGCATTCAATATTCAACGCAGTATGATAGTCACACACCCGGAGCAGAACAATAACGTAAAGCCGAGATTATAGATGAAAAAAGTATGAGTGCAATTGCTATAATAAGTAATATATGTATGTTTTAATATGCTAAGGATTCATAAAAATGGATTCCAACCTAAGTTGGAAAGAAGCGTGAATTAATTTCCGACTTTTTGTTTTGATCTGAAATCTAATCGTTTACTCTCTATGCTAAAGCTGTGTTAGACGAGCATAAATTCCAGTAGGTAATGTGATTGCCAAGGCAGCAAATCAAATTTCAGTTATTAGTAAATATTTATATCTAAAAATGCCTGGAAATGCACTGCAGTGACCGACCCCGGCTCAGCACGTTGCCCGCATAATAAGCGAATAATGGGACATGTTCTATAAATGTTTTATAACTCGAAGCTGGGAAATCCTGCCTCTTCCTCACCCCTCCCACATACACAAAGAGACACAATGAAGCATATTGTTGCGTTTGAAGGGTCCAATTTATGGTCCACTACACATCTGTCATCACCGGGACACGTGTCGTATAAACATCAGGCCTCGATGCCTTGATGGTTCTTCCAGAAAAGCACCAACAAACAACAAACACATCGCACCGGCTTTTGTCCAATGTCAGTATCCATGAGCTGATGAATGTAGTGAAAATGGGCAGTAACGAGGATAATACATGGCAGCAGATTAGAAGTAGGATTGGATGTGTTTGTGTTCGACATAGGGACTGTAGCAAGTTGGGATGTTTTACACATGATGAAGAGAGACTTAATGTCGGAAAGTGTGAACATACTGTACACTGGAGGCGTTAAACTCCTGGGCATCAATTTGGACATCATGGTGCCAGCTGGTGAAAGTCTAGGAGGAGTGTATATCCTGGTGGTGTTCATTCTCTTCCCGGTTTCTTACTGGCTGTTTAGAAAGGGTGAGTGTAATTTAAGTTATTTTTTCAGTTCCTTGCGAATCCACTCATATTTATCAAAATGATCTGATCATGTGACTCTGATGATGCAATGAGCAAATCAGAAATAGCGAAATTCTTAGAAAGACCAGACATATAAAAACCTATTTTTAAAATGCAATAATGTATATACATAGTTTCGCATGATGGCATAGTGGTTGTTGTGGTCTCCAGGGTCAGGGTTCGCGCCCCACCTCTGGTAGAGCACGTAGAGATTTTGTGCCCATGCTTGTTGGGTTTCCTGCCACAGTCCAAAGACATACAGGCAAATGGGTCATTCCCAGGTTACCTACAGTACAGTGTGTAAATGAATCTGTGTGCCCTGCGATGGAATGCCACCCTGTCTAGTCTCCTGGGATAGGCCTCCCACATATCAGATGTAACATTAATAATAATTATAAATTATATTCCTGTATATTAACTGGAGAAAGGATCACGGTCTGAAATTACTGAAAAACATTTATCCTGGCCGTGAAAGAAAGGTATCAGAACATGCTACAGCTTGCTATGTATGGGGCTTAGCAGGCGACGAGTTCAAGGTTGCTCAAGGTTGGCCTGGCCTCCATATTCCCCAGATCTCAATCTGGTCGAGCATCCATGGGATGTGCTGGACAAACAAGTCTGATGCATGGATATCCCACAATGCAATTCGAGATAGTGCTGGAGTGGAGTGCTGTTTTGGTGGCACGTGGGAAACCCACACAGTAGTGGACATAATGCCTTGTGTTTTATGGTTTAATTTTGTGGTTGATCAGTGTATACACACACACTCTCATATATATTGTACATAAAATGAAAAGGCATCACGTTTTGCAGCGGTGTAATTCGGTACCAGGTCTTTTCTAGTCCCAATTGCATTAAATCCATTATACTGTAAATACAATGTCTTAAAATTATTATTATTATTATTATTATTATTATTATTAATAAAGAGAGCGTGGGAGATGCGTACAAGTTGTCATTGAATTCTTGACTGCAAAGAACTTTAAAAGCTCACTCTTTGCTTGTGTCCACTAGGGGTCCTTGTCTCTCCTACAGATGATTAGTAAGTCTTAGTGGACTGCTTCAGGGAGCTGTGTCCTTCAAGCTGAAAGACAGGTGGTGCTGATCGACATTTTGTTTAGCTCTGACCCAGCGTTCTGCTCACTTCGCTGAAAATATTCCATGAAATATGAATTCAGAGGCAAAGCCTAGAGAGATCTGAGATCATGTCAAGATTAACTAATTAATAGTGGCTTACTGAGTAGCTAATACCCCGTCCTGTAAATAGTGTAGTATTAAAGTATATTTTTTTATATAAAAAAGGAAATATGCAGAGCAGTTTTTTTATACTGTGGAAAGAAATGAAGTGATTTCTAATTTGTGACACAATTGAAATGCGAAGGGGTGAGTTTTATTGCTTACTGGATCATTTAGAGCACAAATGCTGAATATTTATTCATGTGAACATAAAATTGAGACAAACTAATAAAAATTAATTATTGTTCTTTTCCTCTCAAATTGTTCTCAGTCTTAAGGAACGTGGTTGATTTCTTTAACCATGTCCTGTTTGTGTAGTGCCCAAACTGTGTGAGTGGGCATGTGTGTGTGTGCCCTCAGATGTATTGGCACCCTGCCCCCTGTGACCCTGTATACAGTATAAAGTAGTATAAATGATAAGTCAGTGTGTGACTCCTTGTACTGGTTATTTATTTATTTTTGGACCCATAGTGTTTTCATTTCCTGGACTTTCCATTGGTAAAACGCCTTATGTTTGAGTTAACTTTGGTGCTTGGGCCCCTAAACATTAATCCCCTGAGACCTGGACTTTATTGTTCTGTATACATTTTCTCCTCACTGTTTCTCCTTATTAAAACTTGAACTTAACTATGAACTTAAACATTTTCCTTACACGGGAAGACATTTGGCAAAACAATTATACCTACACAACCTCATATCAGGATCGAACAAGGATATATGGATAATGTACAGTACCGTGCAGGTCCAGAGCCACCTCACATTTCTTTATATTTTGCTTCCAAAGATCCAAACTTCTTGTTTGTCTTCCAAACACACTGCCAATGCAGGCGAAGCATACCTCGATAGAAAAAAACTAGTGCTGTCAATCGATTAAAAATTTTAATCTAATTAATCACAGTCATAGTCTGTGATTAATCACGATTATGATTAATCACAATTAATCACAATTTTAAAATACTTAGATTTACTTGTATTATAAACATGCAATGTTGGAGTAAAGAAATGCATGAAAAACAGATTATGCAGTTATATATCAAAGATTAACATTTGACAAATGCTAAATTTAAATCTCTTAGGCATTGTAGGCAGTGCAGGGTGTGGCAATCCACTGACAGCGGAGCTCAAACCCGGATCATCAGATCTGAAAATCAACAACCTAGAGTCTTATCCACCTGAGCCACCACTCCCACATCTTACGTTTAATGTATTCTTGCAAAAGTACTATAGTTCCCCTTGAAGTTAACTTAAACACACAACTCCGATTTTATCCAAACTTCCATCGAGAAGCCTTTTATAATGAGACTTGCCATTCAGAACGTCTGGTGATGCCATTAGGGTCAAACTTGGTCATATGATTACAATGTTTTTTTTTTTTAAATACAAATTACTGCGTTAACATGTTAACATTGACAGCCCTGGGAAAAAACCCCACAATGAAACAATATCAGTAATTGATTGACCTCCTTAAAATCTAGATCTCAAGATTATTGAAGCAGTGTGCGATACATCTTGACAGTGAATGGAACAAATAGATTTGGAATGTCCTTTAAGAAGCCTGATAACTATTCCTGAGAGTTCACAATACTGTATGTTAAACAATACTGGTGATCATACTGAATATTGACTTTAAAGGTCATTAGAATTATATAAACTCTCAGTATAATGTATTTACTTGTTGCAATAAATTACTGAACATAGTGTCTTTTTCCTAGTTAAATATAAAGTAGCAAAAAAGGTATAAAGTAAAGTATAAAAAAGGCTTTTGCACAGTACTTGGCAGAAAATGTCCTTAAAATGAGGGTCTCAAGAGGTTAAAACATTAACCAAGGACCCCCTGGTTATATTCAACATATGCCTGGCAAGAAAAGGGCATACTGCTGCCAGTATTAGTAATGATTAGTTCGATTATGGAATATTAATCCATATTCCAATATGGAACAAAAAAAAGGCATATTTAGCTAGAATCATTAATGTAGTAAAGCAATAAATCAGTGCTGTTGTAGGTCGAGCCTTACTTTCTGATACATAAGAGATTATTGTACAGTAAATATAAATTTGTAATAAGTTTTGGCTTAACCTGGTCATTTTGTTCACCTGGTCATACACATTATTAGCATGTAAGGCAATACTAAGACATTAATAAATAAGTACTTTAAAAGCAGTTTAGAAGAATTCGTAACAATTTTTAGAAAAACTAACGAAAGCCTAAACTTCTTTCCCAATATTTTAAATTTCTTTGAAATGTGTCTTGGTTCTCGTTATTACTGTTGGAGTTGCTTGCAACTCGCTATTCATTTAACTGTGTTCCAGGAAATGTGTCCTTATCACAATGTAACATCCATATCAGCCCACTGGTGCTATACAGTAGTAATGCTTAGCAGACTGCAATCAGGGCCATTTTCATCTATCAGCTCGGAAGACACGCCATCCCAAAAGCATATCTCTCTCTCCTTCGTCTCCCTGTTGGAGTGATGGGGAGTGCAGCCTTATTATCCTGGCCTTTATATTGAGTGAGCAATTTGGAAAAATCAATAGAAGTGAAGATCAGATGAACAGCGATTTTTTTTTTTCATGTACACACAAAAAAATCTGACCAGATAAAAGGAACAATGGCTATTTAACAAGCTATAAAATATGATTATATTGTTGTAAAATGTTGGAAGAATCTGTTTCCTAAATGGTTATATGATTAGACAGCATGTTTTTGCCTTTCAGTCTAAGAATAACTTGATTAGAAGGTAAGATTTAGAAGTACTTTGCATGAAGGAACTTCAAGGAACAGGTGTATTTAGTACCATAGAATCAGGTGCATAGACTGTAAGTACATTAACATTACCATAGGTCTTGGTTGTTATATATACATTTTCCTGTTGTGTTGAAGAACCGGCCATTAAGTTCTTCACCTGAAACATAAGTAAGCAAGTACAATTTAAGTATTTAGGGTCAAATTCACAACCATTGTTCCATGCAAAAATGCGTTCCGTGGTTCAACTCAGACTGGAATGAATCTTCTGCAGTCCCACTGAGCTAAATCAAGTTGGTATCTGTAAAGGGTTAGACACATGAGTGGCACCTCAGATACATGGAGACAAGACGAGGCGAGGTCTTAAGAAAAAGATTAATTTATTTAGAAAAGCAGGATAGGAAAGGGTTTAAGGAGGGAGGATGGAAAAAGGGGAAGGAACTTCGTGGAGGTGTTGGTCTGGAGGCAGTGGCATGCGGACGCAGGGCTGGACAGAGTGGGCCCACGTGGGCAGCGTCTCCTGCATGCTCCCTCGAAAGGCTCCTCTCTCTGATTGGCCAACCGTCCATTGTAATGTCTGATGGCTGGGAGGCTTTCCCCAACTGGGAACAGGGGCCTTACAGTACATGCATCATAATTTTGATTTAAGACGGATTTGAAAAATCCCAAACTACCCTTTAATTGCACATCAATGGACGCAATCTTGCTGTATGACGACCGGTAGCTCCAGAATTAATTTAGGTGTAAACCGGGGTAAATACTTATTTAAAATCTATGGCATTTTAAACTTCTTAAACTCATAACGTTCTATCCCATTTAAATCCATGTGTGTTCCGAGGAGTAGTCAAAGTCAAAGCTTGTAACATAACATAATGTGAAAAAAAATAAAAAAATTCAAGGGCCTTCAAGATTTAACTTTTCATTTTAAAGCCATTACACTAAATTATGTTGACAGTAGAGGACATTTGATCATTAATTATCTGACTGAAGCAAAAGCTGCATCATTTGAACTTGACCACAGTGCACCTCAACACATGGGCTAAACCATATGCTTTAAAACAGGGTTAAAATATGCTTATAATAATAATAATAATAATAATAATAATAATAATAATAATTGTAATAATAATAGAGCAGTTTGTTGATTGCTTGATACAGTATTTCACTATTTTCTTGGTACCCAGTGATGCAGCGTCTCAGTTGGAACTACTCGAAGAGAAAGCTGGATTGGCTAAAATAATAGTGTATTGAATAATGTTGATGGAAGTGAATCATCAATCATAATGCAACACACCTTTTATTGGCTAAGAAAGCTAGCTATTTACAGCAGCATGTTTATTCGTCTATTCACCAAAAAAAAGAAAACTGTATTCATCTGAAAATACAGAGATGAATCACATCAAGTTCTAACCCTTTTCCTTTTGTGATGCACAGTGCAGCTAATTCTGGATTTATAGACGAACCCATTATTAAATGGATCTGAAGAGTTTGCCAGCAAAAATGGGAGAACTCAATTAATGCAGTTTGCACAAACAGGTTCAAACAAGGGAAAAAATAGAGTCACAAGAGGGTGAAGTGTATCAGTTTTTTTTGGTGTAGTGGTTAGCACTTTCCCGTTACACCTCCAGGGTCTGGGTTCGATTCCCGCCGCTGTGTGCATGGAGTTTGCATGTTCTCCCTGTGCTTGGTGGGTTTCCTCTGGGTACTCGGGTTTCCTCCCACGGTCAAAAGACATGCAGGTTAGGCTAATTCACGTTCCCAAATTGCCCGTAGTGTGTGAGTGTATTTGAAATTAGAAACTGTACAAAAGCTTCGGTTCTACCAGTTTCAGTTTCACTTCAGTAGTTGGACATAGCAGCTTCTCATAGTACAGGTATGCACTGTATAAGGTCTGATCATGCATTGTCTGACTGTACATACACCTGTGGTCCCATAAGTTTATGACACACACAAAAAGTGCAAAAATCCTGATTCAGAACAAGAGTTGCTACAAAAGCAGATGCAGCGGGTGCAACAAATTCCCACAGACAGCATGTGCATCACATGTCTCCTGTACTCAAAGTTTGCACGTTTTTTTTATCTCTTTTTAAAATTCATGATAATAGTGCATCATGGATCCCAAATGTACCAAACCAGGGCTTTTAAAAGGAGGAAGAGGAGATGACTGCATTCTCAGTAAGCCTCCTTTTTCTTGCCTTCAAAATTCTCCAAATATTAGTTCACTCACGTCAGCTGGTCCTTTGCAAAGCTCGTATTTTGGGGTCAGGGGTAGCCCAGTAGTTGAGGCATTGGACTATGGTTCGGAAGATGCCAGGTTTAAATCCCACCACCACCAGGTTGTGCTTGTTGGGCCCTTGAGCAAGGCCCTTAACCCTCAACCGTTCAGGTGTATGATGAGATAAAAATGTAAGTCGCTCTGGATAGGGGTAAATGTATTTTTTAGTTTTTTATGTGGTCACGTGACAAAAAGGGAGCGATGCAATCGGTTTATGATGTCGAACATGACGGCTTATGACTTAAAATGCTGCCATAATGTGTTGTGTTTTGTCGAAAAACAACGCTGTGTGCCAAAAACATGTAAAAACCATGTAAAAGTTATCAAGCTGTTCATACTTTGCCCTTTTTTCTTTGTACCAAAGAGAATTTCAAAGAATATTCTCCTTTGAAAGGATGCGGTAGAAATGCATATTGAAACCATGGCTACGAAATTACGGACTGAATTATGGACCATTCGCATCGTTTTAAAGAACCATTTTTGTCATTTTTATTATGTAGAAGAAGTCGGTGAACATGAATGAGGGTCCAATTCATCGAACCTGGGATCGAGGAAGGTCAGAAAGGAAACTACTTACAGTATATTTACAGTTCATTGATATATTTTCCTGATGAGACAAATACCTTTGCGTACTCCCACTGACCCAGAGGTGACGCCAGGCTGTGGCATCTGTCTTGATTATATCTGGCATTCACGGGGGCACCGCTACCACATTGCATCGCTGGCTGGAGCATCTGGTAGGCGGCCGTGTTCTAATCCGGGCTACGAGACAATCCCGGGGAACCAATTTTCCATACTGACAGACCTAAACAGGTGAAAAATTCATCACTGCTGAGACAGTATCAGGGGATAAAAAAAAAAGAAATGTGCAATTTGCTGGTTTTGTATGTAGCTTTTATGTTTATAAAATCTTATTTAGAATAAAATTACGATAATTAAATCTTTCAAAGAGCAGAATGAAAATCTCGCAAGCTGGGAAAGCATCTCAGCATGAGTCACTTCATGAGTTTGGGTGATTCATGGATATTAGAGAGAAAGGAAGAAGGATTTGTCCCAGCGTGTGCTGTTCGTAATCGGCAAATGGATTACTGTGTCCCACTGGCAAAGAAGGTGATCTTATATCTTTAACGGCTGAAAACAAAACAATTCATTTCCGCGGCGCGTATTAATAATTCCTAATGCGTCACTGGTTCAGAGCTGTCCATATTAGAAAGCTCAAGCTGAATACCCGTGCAAGGCTACAACAAACCAAATGTGCTTTGGCTGACATAGTCGATAAGCTATACATTCATTTTTGGAGAAATGGTAGCAATGCTAATCAAAGCCTATCCCTGACCTTACAACCTTCATATCTACTGTAGTTACCTGACATACTTTAAATTGGTACAGTATTTCCGTTTCCGTAAATGGTTCTGCCATGCCACCTACACTAACTGCTGCCATATAATATGATACACAAGCTGGTTTAAGTCATTTATGCTAATGCCGGTTTCATTTATGTAGTGATTGCAGTGGATGGACGGAAAAGGTTTGTCGAGTCGAGGTCTGAATTTCATGTTTGTGTTAAGATTCAGATCTCTCTATATACAGTATGTGCGGTCTGTAACATTTTAAGTCTATAACAATAAGCAATAAAAAAAAATTCCATAGCATTTCAAGAATATTTATTGCCAATTGTCAGTAACTACATTAAACGTGGACAGTTTGAACTTTTATGGCTGTGTATACAGTATTTCCTTGTATTTGTACTGTATGGAATAGAAATAATCTTTAATCAATCTTTAGTGACTCTAAAGGGCTGTAGTAAATGAATGTGAAAGGACTCCGGTTGCTCTGTCATACCGGGCTCTCAGTTCTGGTATTTTGCCCTCACCTCAGACTTTTGTGGATTTAACTTCCTTAAATTTCCTTTTCATTTTGTGAAGCTGCTTTGAGACAATGACCATTGTTAAAAGCTCTATATAAATAAAACTATTGTCAGAGGTTTCGGGACATATGAAAGTAATTAGTTTAAAACTTTCTGTTTTCATAGTCTACCTTCCTTTTTTTCTTGGACTAAGCCATGCTTTGTCTTGCTTTTGTTTCGATAATCTATTAAGTTAATTGGCTTAATTGGGTGACCCATACACTACATCCACGCCCACTTTGAGGGCAGAAGCGCCAGATTACTGATGTATTGGTTGTTGCTTTGTAAAGAATCTCAGGTTAAATAATACATTATAATATGCTCATACAGTATGTACACTTTAGACTCATGTGTTGTAATGCATTCTTTTTAAAGTTCAAGTTTGGGTAGTCCCCGAATTTCGAACATTTGAAACATTCGAATTTCCGCAGATAAGTAAAGTTCTACTTCCCGTTCAATCATGGAAGCCGGTCACATGTATCACGTGACACTGCAATAATCCTAATTTCGGAAAATCCTCAACAAAACAGAGTTTACAGTCCAGTACAATGGAGGGAAAACAGAGACAAAATGGTGTCCGGGATTCCCCAGTGCATTTTAAGGGCAAAAGCGCTAGATTAATGATGTATTTGTTTATTTTTTTATTTATCAGAAAAGCATCAGGGTCTATCCAGATCTGGACCGCAGGCCACTATATAGTGATGCCCGCTGTAAATGTACACTCGCTAATTCATTGTATCGCCTGCCTGCAAAGCATACAGGGATCACTATTCACATCAGCATCATCATCTGTCCTCCTACTGTATATCCTCCTATCCTGTTCAGCGTGTGTGTGTGTGAGTGAAGCAAACATTGGTCCAAATTCAAGCATTATTACTGTATAGCCAAAACACAAAACATAGGAAACTGGTTACACTCATATGGCTGAAAAAACATTCTGATCTTTTTAACGTTTTGTCCTTATGACTGTAACAAAACTCCATAAATGCAAATTAAACAGATGCTAAAACAGCTTCAGCCTAAATATTTCAAAATGGCACGGGAATGGAGGTTTCTGCTAAACGGATTGGTCCTGGTCCTGTGTGCTAAATCATTATTACGTTATATCCCCTGTGTAAAAGCATTTACATTATGATGGATATCTGCTGCTGTTTCTTCAGCAAGAAGAGACTGCTGATCTGATGCCAAGAATCATCACAAATTTTTTTTTTAATAAATAAAAGCCACAAAATGCCAGGAGATTCCGCTTTGTCTTTTATATATGATATAAAATTACGCCCTCCCCACATGGTTCGACCAGCTCATAACATTGTTTGGCAGCATGTTCTAGTACAGAGCACAACATATTGTTATTTCCTCAAACCGTGTCTGGTGAACAATTGGTGCAGCGTTCGTGGCGTGACCAGACTTCATAACCGCTGCAGTGTCGCCACAGTACGTCAAAAGAAAGCGCACTTTTCTACTGTGCTTCCAGATTTACTAAAGCTATCACAAGGAGCGTAGAGGATTGTGCCGTGATTCGATTAATACTGTAGCATACTTACCATTTATACAGGCTCATATCTGGCATTGTAGATCATTGGGTAGATGCACAGGTAACACAGATGTTGTAATGCATTTTAACTGTATGTGTACCATAATGTAAATTAGTATTCACATTGTTTTCTTGGTAACACTTACTACCCATTTTGATGCATTATAATTGCTTTAATAATGTGCTTTATGGCATACATGGTGTGCTAGAATGCCAGGGATAAGTCTGTATAAAAATTTAACACTTTGTAAAGCATGTGATTTTATAATGCATTATAATATGCTCATAAGTACTCCATAGACTCAGGTGTTCTAATACATTCTTTTTAAAGTTAGGTATAGGAGCTCCCGGAATGGAACTCGTTCGTAAGTCGGGGACTACCTGTAGTATATTTCCTGTATAACAAATTAAAAACTCATAATGTATTCATAATACTTTATAAGTGCAATAATAGTTTATATGTGTTACAGTATATGACATACATGATACACTATATTGCATGTTATGAACCTGCATAAATGCTCATACTAGACGCTGGACGCTCATTATGCAACCCAAAAGCCTTATGCAGCCCAAAGCAGGCGTCAATGTTGACAACTTTGATAAGAGGATAAAGTGAAACTTCATTTATTTGACTGTGAAGGAAAAAAAAACGCTATAAAATTGGACAGCGGGAACAGCAAGCAGGTTAGCTCTTATTTTATCCCCTTTAAAATTTATGACAGCAAATAAAATAAAGGTTAATCTAGCGGTACATCTACCGCGTCTGTCTGACTTGCTAACCGATCTTAGCATGGCATCTCTTGGTCTGTTCATGTCTTGCTTGCTTGACAGTACTGTGTTCTCTAATAACAGTGACAAAGGTGAAAGTGAAATACAACTATTTTTTACATTTGATAGAAACAAACGCGCAACAATGTTGCAAATTTCAGCTTGGAAAAGAGCATTTTTTATTTTATTTTATTTTTTATTTCCTTCTGGATATTTATCTATCTATCTTATAGGTGTATGGGTACGAAATTTAACTTGTGTCCCTACATGACAGAAACAATGCTATCTGACATTTTATAAAATATATATCCTTGCCTTTTAAAGGTGGCAAATAGATGTATATCCCCAAGTTTCCTCCCCTAATTTAGCCGTTCCCAGTTCCCACCGTTGTATTTGTGCACTCCCACATTAACGACCAACCATGGAGGACGTACTCACTCACTCATCGTCTAGACCGCTTTATCCTGTATCCAGGGTCGCGGGGGGCCTGGAGCCTATTCCAGGAAACTTGGGGCACGAGGCAGGGTACACACTGAACGGCCACCAATCGGTCGCAGACTACGTTTTTGGAAACGCCAAATAGCCTAATCTGCATGTCTTTGGACTGTGAGAGGAAACCGGAGTATCCCGAGAAAACCCACCAAGCACAGGGAGAATATGCAAACTCCATGCAGACAGAGGCACCCGGACTCTGGAGGTGCAAGGCGACAGTGCTAACCACTAAGTCACTGTGCCACAGTAGATATACTGTATAATAGTAAATGGCTTTACCAATAAGCCCAATTGCATGTAATAAAATCTTTTCCTAGCTACATCACTAGGACCAGCACCGTCAGCCTTTTGCATCTGCGAAGTGGATTAATGATGAGTTTACTCTGCAGAGAGTTTCTAAACATGCAAAGCAGTTTCAGGGTCCCCTAGCGAAAGCCAAAACAGGTGCATTTTATACTGTATGTTGTGTTCACATTGCTCTTTGATGGAATAGCAGCTACTGATATCAGTAAGTACTCAAAAGGAATGACTTGAACCTGTACTCGGTCTGACGAAAAGTGGTATCGGTGCATCGTTAACTATAACAAATGAACTATTATTAGTAATATTATACAGTACGTGATGATTGTAACATTTACATTCAGAGATTTAACAGACGCCCTTATCCAGAGCGACATTTTTATCTCATTATGCATCGAAGCAGTTGAGGGTCAAGGGCCTTGCTCAAGAGCCCAACAGGTGGTCATGGGACTTCAACCTAGGACTGTCGGAACCATAGTGCAATGCCTTAACCGCTGAGCTACCCCTGATCCCAAACACTGTGTTTAACAACTTATAACAACTGTTTTAATTGTATACAACGTATAACAACTGTATCAATTGTAATACGTTATAAATGCTTGAATAATGTGCCAGATCAGTGTAAATTTTTCAGTAGTTAAGCAGTTGCTTAATGCATATTGCTTTGTGATGCATACTGTACGACACCTTAGTATCAGGTGATGTAATGGATTATAATATGTGTATAAACTCATTGTATACTGTGTTAGTAATGCATTATAAAACAGACTAAGTAATCTGATTGGCTGAGCTGCTTTCCACGAGTGGTGATAATGGACAGTAACAGCACTGGGATGTTTAACTACTGTATATGTATATCACACTGCATATCACAGGTGTTCTACGGTCATTAATTACACTAATTGTCGGTCGCAGCATGTGTGAAAGTGGGTCAGTACGGTCCGCAAATACTTAGAAAAGAGCAGCTACATGCCAAAACCTACATGCAAAACCAGTCACGAAAGGTGCTCCGGTTTCCCCCCATAATACAGAGACATGCAGATTAGGCTAATATGCGTTCCCAAATTGCCCATAGTGTGCGAAAGAGTGTGTGTATACTGTATGTGTTTGTGCCCTGCGATGGATTGGCAGATCATCCAGGGGGGTACCCCACCTCATGCTCGCCTCAAGTCTTCTGGCCCCCATGACGACCATTATACTGGATAAAGCAGTATAGACAATGAGTGAGTTATATTGAATTATGCATATAGGACGACTTGTCAAATATTGGAATTCAGTAATAAGCTGAATAATCCATCAGACCAGTGTGTCAGTAACAACCAGCTAAGGTCAGATCTTTGACAATTTCATTTATAAAACTAACGACTAAACTTAAGCATTCAATTTGCTATGTTTGACGCATTAAAGACAAGCTCAGACATTTCTAGAAAGGATGACGGGATGAACCAGGTGTATTTTTGGCCATCGAGTTGGTCTCCGGCCAAGTCCTTGACAGTTAAAGTACTCGGGATATAAGATGATATTATGTTGACCTTCCAGGAAAGGTAATCGCTGAACACTATTAGCCATAAGGCGGTATGTACAGTATGTGAGATGCCTTTCTGCCCTGCGCTGTTGATGGTCCGTGCCTGTTCCTTGGGAATATCTGTTAAACGGGGAAATTACATACACATTGATTGCTCCTTTTTTAAAACGAAGAGAAAAGTGCACTAAATAACCATTACTGCTCCGTAATTGCTCTCAACCTGCAATTACGCCTGGGCTATCCGGGAGATCACCTTTGCTCTTAACTCTTTAAAAGTTCCATCTCATGTTCATTTTAGGAGGACTTAAAAGGGTGTGTGCATTTGGGTATAATGGAGTCCCTTAAGCTCCATTCCCACCAGCATCTCTCTCTCTCTCTTTCTCTCTCTCTCTATTCCCCCCTTTATTTTTTTTTCAGTCATGCTGTGCACAATAACACAGTCTACAAGCTTCATTGAGTACAAAACCACTGTAGCAGCTTGAAGGCAGGATTTGCTTATTACTTGTTTGCGAGGCCCCCAGCATTCGAAATCCATTCTGAACCCATTTGAGACGAAAATGAAAATCACAAGGTAACACATGATTCCTCAATGGTTACATGTTAATAGTGAGTGTGTGAGTTCAAATGCACAACCAACGATATTACAAAGTAACATTCGTACTTCCCTAACAGACAGCAACCAGCAGAAATACTAATAAAAAAAGGAAACTAAATGCTGGAAGGAAGCGAATGGAAATAAAAAGGGAAATAGCATCTATAATAGCACTTTAAGTGTGTGAAATTGTTCATTAGGCTGTGACGAATAAGATGATGATGTCTCCGTGGCGTCTGTCTGTCCCTGTGTATGTCTGTCTGTCCGCAGTGGATAATGCCTTCCCTGGGGAGAAACAGAATTTAAAAAAGTAGAGGGAAATGAATGTTCTTGGAGTTAAAATACTTTGACTGTCCACTCAGCCTTGGGTAGAAATGTCCATGAAAGTTTTTTCTTTTTTTCTTTGGACGATCAGCTCAAGGTGGTAGTAATATTATTACTCTCTCTGTGCAAAAAATGCTCGAATAAGGACAAAGTTAAGAATGTTCAACTTCTTGAAATTTTGGTCACTCATGCATTAAGCTGTAATTTTCCCTTTATCTCTCTCTCTCTCCCTTTTACAATTTTTCCAGTAGTTCTTACTTCTTAGTTTGTTCTTTATTACCATTGTTTGCTACTAAAAAAAAAAAACCACATCTAATCCAACTTGATATAATGGACTGATAATAATGCGCGGTGTAATCTCATTGAGAAAGGCGTAATAGTTGATACACCTCTAGAGTCCGGGTTCGATTACTGTCTCTGTGTGCATGAAGTTTGCATGTTCTCCACGTGCTTGATGGGTTCCCTCTGGATTCCTCCCACAGTCCTAAGACATGCAGATTAGGCTGTTTGGCATTCCCAAATTGCCTGTAGTAAGTGAATATGTGTGTGAGTGTGTATGTATGCCCTGCGATGGATTGCCAACCTGTCCAGGGTATAGGACTCATGTTTTAAGTTTGCTAGGATAGGCTCCAAGATAAAGCGGTATAAACGAAGAGTGACCAGGCATAGAAAGGCAGAGAATGGAATGACTGGAATGGCTCCTGTGAGTGAGTGAGTGATAACAGTAACTACTGTAGCTTGTTTTATGGACATTCTAAAACATTACAACATGGCATTTATTAATATAGTACATACAGTACATAATATACAGTACATAGAGAGATAGATAGAGTACTTGAATAATCCAAAAGTAAAATTGTAATGTTGTGGTGGCCAGGTCACACATTATACAACAACATACAAGCAACCAGAGGGCAAAGATTATTAAGGCCAGGTTAAAATAAAAAAAGAAAGAAAGAAAACGGTGGCGTAGTGGTTAGCACTGTGGCCTCACACATCCAGGGTCCGGGTTTGATTGGGGTCTGTGTGTATGGAGTTTGCATGTTCTTCCCGTGCTTGGTGGGTTTCCTTCCACATTCCAAAGACATGCAGTGTGTGACATGCAAAGACGTTCTTTTTAGAAGTATGTAATGATTGTACAGTATATACAGACGGGAACTTGGGTAACCAAGTGCACCAGCAAATTGAAATATTAATAAAGGAGAGAATAAAAGCACATGATCAGAGCAGTGCAATGAAACAGAATGTATATGAGCCTGTTCATATTAATGTCAAAGAGAGAGGAGATCCCACTCTCAGGCGGAAGCGACTTCCTGTAGTTAGACTTTACAATAACTCCGCACTGTGTTGTAATATATATTGTTTATTAGAGATGGGGGAAATCTATTTCACTGTCGCGTTCACTGCCAAGTTGAGTTTTGAGACTTTTGAGGAAGTAAAATGGCACTGTTTTTTTATAATCCTACAGGTGGCGCACTACGAACTATTTACACATTTTCTTTACGAGTGGCGCAGTGGTAAAGTGCTCGCCCTATCATCTAGAGATCGTGAGTTCGATTCCCGGGTGATGCTGTAACCTCTTGCAGCCGTAGGTTCATTGGCCGAGCTCTCTCAGAGGGGAGGAATGAAAGGTACTTAACGCTCCCACATTAATCACGCCTCTACAGCCAATCAGGGGCGTCTGTGAGCTCACGCAGGCAGCTGATAGCTGATAGCTGATCAGGAAGGAGCGGATAGCACTGTCCTCTGAGTGTGCTACGCCGCCCCAACGGTGCGTGAGCGAGCAGTTCGAAAAGATGGGGTTGGCTGGTGTCACATGGTTTGGAGGAAACACGTGATAGTCTTCGGCCCTCTCGACTGAGTAGTAGTAGCACTAGGGAGCCCCCTAGTGACGGGGAGGAATGAGACAACTAAAGTAGGAAGGAAGTCGTATCGGGTGGTGATTCCCATCCTTATTGTTTATATTGTAAAATTGCTGTGGTTGGAAAGAAATTGGACATTTTTACGATGTCATACTGTAAAGAGGTTCAAGTTGGTAGGAGTATGTCAGGCTGCATTTTATTCTTTACAGTATAATAATTATCTGATGTGGTTCCTCTATCAGCTTTCAGGTGTGACATTTTCTTGGATGGAACGACAAAAACCTGCAGACAGCACAGACCTGTACGGATAAGATTAAACACCACTGCATTAGAAGTTTTATAATGTCTCTTATCTCAAGGCACTCTTTTTCTCCCCCCCTCCCAATCTGAAACCAGAATATGGTTGTTCTGTTGAATTATGGCTTTCTTTTAACTGCCACCATGCTTGTTTACCTAGGTGCCTCTAAATATCCACCACCAGTTACCTTGGAAACTACATTAAGCAAATCAATGAAGGTAGTGTCACTGGATAGGGAGGGCATACTTCTCTTCTCTTCTCTCCCCTCTCCCTCTTTTCTGTCCCCCTCCTTTGCTCTCTCTCTCTCTCTTGCTCTCTCTCTCACTCCCTCCTTTCATTTTCCTCACTCCCTGCATTGTGAGATTGCATGCTGACAATCACAGCCTGAGCCGTTTGTGTTGTTGCGTCTGTCTGAGTTTTCAGGAAAGTGCCTCGAGATCTCAGATCCCATGAAAAGATGGCAAGCACGTGACGCCTTCCTTGCACTTTTTTTTTTTTTTTTTGATTATCTTCCCATCTGATGTTCCAAGGCTGGCTTCACTTGACCATTTTCGGTTTTGTGTTACGGTCGCTGGCTTTTTTTTCTTATTGGTGGAGTTTTCTGCTCAACTGTTGAAAGACCATTGGGATAACTACTACTGTAGGTTTTCGGGATCGGTTTACAATGCGATGAGTGCATCCCACTATGATGAACCTGGATGGCCTTGAGATGATCGCCGTCCTGGTGGTCATGGGACTTTTCATCAAGGTCCTGGAGCAGTTCGGATTGTTTGAGCCTGTCGGCGGAGAAGGTAACAGGCCGTCTTCGTTTTCATGCGTTACCTGTTTCAGTGTGAAGAAATCAAAAGTTGAAGACGAAAGGCTAACGCTCGTATAAAGGCTGTGTTGTGTAAGGCAGTCAGATCGAATTCGCGAAGATGTCTGCGGTAGTCCCACTGTGGTGAAGAGAGAGGAGTTTGATTACTCCCTGCAACTGTTGGCTCTGAAACTTTATCCCGTGAATCCTTGTACACCCCTCACCCCACCTTGCTGTGCCTCAGTGCACTTACAGCCTAATCAATAGTACGGCACAAAGAGGCTTCGGGTAATGCTCTTTTGGCGTCTCCGCTAGGAAATATTACTCTCTGTTGCTTGTCTTTTATTACATTTTTTTTGTTTGTTATAAGGAAAAACATCGGTCTGCAGAGCTTGGGCAATTTCTTTTTTTTTTTTGAGTTGTGTGCTCTATGTTATACTTTTCAATCCATAAAGTTTGCAGATTTATTCCTGCACAGCTTTAACTTGCCAGCCAACGTCAATAATGTAATGAACTCACTTACAAGTCGTCTTTGCATGCACGACCAATCATTTAGTAGCAATTTTAAAACAATTTTCTTTCAAAACAATCGTCGTCGTCTATTGATAAATCCATACCGTATACCCTCATGTCCTTTACACAATAATGGTTAAGGCTGAGAAGGTTGAGGCTTTTTTCTCTTGTGATCTGCTATGAAGATTCTATCTTTCAGCTTCAGGCCTTAAAGTGCCATATATTGATGATGGTATCTAATCTACTTGCATGGCAATGGTCATTTTATGGGAGGGTGTTTATCTTTAACTGAGACATGTGCTGATCCTGATGAATGTTTGATTTGTAAAGGTCGGTTAAACATTGCAGTAAAAGTCTGGCTTTAAAACTTTTTGGTCGAGGAAAGAAAAGTGGATTTGGCCTTCAGAGATTTGCATTTTGTATGTGTTACAGTATGTACACAAGGCATTTTAACATTGGGGTTCACTAGTACAGTATAAGTAGGCGTCTTTCTCCTCTCTGTAAAAATGGCTGATTCGCCCAACTCTATGACACTGATTGACTCCCCCACTGAAAACCCTGTCTCTCTTCCACAACTTTTATCTAGTCTCATTTTCCTTAAAAGTAATGTGAAGTGAAATCTATTAATGTATTTTACATGCAAACGTTTTTTCTGACATCATATTCTTAGAATAGAGAAACTTTTTCAGTATCATCATCTAAAGCAGAGTTTTTCCTCCCAGGGGAGGGGCATCTCCCTATATGAGGTCATAACAAGGGAAAGTATAATTGGCCTTTTTAAAGTTCTGGCCAATTCCAAAATATAAAGGAAGAAAGACAAAAATTTTGTATCATTTTTTTGTTTGTACACACTAAAAATTACATTGTGTAGGCTCCCTTTAAACAGAGACTACCCCCCACCAAACCCGATCTTCAGGATTGACAGGTCTGCATGGGTAGTCTTTCTGCTTGCACCTTTGCCGCAATATACGTATTAAAATAATTCACTGTTTGGCATTTAGTCCACTTGGACTGGTTTAGCGACAACATAGCATATCTGTCATTTTTATTGACTGAAGTAGTGGCATTAATAAAACAGCCCTCCCACTCTCGATCCAGACCTCCACACTGATGTGTCTCTTGGAGCATGCCCAGCTGTGAAGGAAGACGTGCCAACTGATTGCTCATTTCAAAATTAAAAAGCAAAGTTCTTTTTACTGCCCCTCACCCTGAGGTTTGTGCCAGACTTGCCAGGCCTGTACGAAAGACGTATTCAACTGCATGAGAAAATGACTTCGAGGGCAAAAAAAAGCCAATAAATCGTCCAGACACATTAAGCAAAGTGCTACCCTTAATATTAGTCATTTTTAATAACAAAAGCGTTTCAACGATGGTGGGTTATAATTGCCTCATTCTGCGTATTTGAACTCTTAAATCGTCTTTTTGTTCTGCCCGATTTTGCCCGTCAGGAAGAGGCTGAGGTCACAGCACCCTGCCTTTAAAATAGTGAATTATTAATCGTAACAAGCACTCCTGCACTTCACTGCTTCTGTTTATCGCCACACGCCTGGCATAACTTACCGTCAGTGACGACCTGTAATGAATACGTGTTCAACTTGTGCCAGGTGGACAAAAGTATCCATCATCCGTAGTGTGTGTGTACAGTATGTGTGTGTGGAAATAATATTGCTGGAAATGATAATAATAATAATAATAATAATTAATCAAATGCAATTCATATTCATACTATTCTGTACAACAAAACACTCATTGCTGTCTCATTCTCTAATCTATCCATTTGTACAGCTTAGATCTACAGTGATAGTCACATCAGCTTATTTCACTTACTTACCGATTGGTTTTATTTTTATTGTTTTATTTTACCCACCAGCTTTATTAAGCCACACTCAGAAAGCCAAGTTTAGCCAAGAACTCTGCTCAATATTAACACTCATATTTATACTTGTATATTGCAATAACCTTGAGTGGAAGTTTGCATTGTCATTGTAACAGGATGGACCCTTTAAGGTTCTAGTGGCTCATATCATATGGATTAATGAAATACAGAACACATCATCCAAAATGTTTGCTACAGAGCGAAGGTAAACAGGCCATGGTCCAACATGCACACTAATTGGTAGGGAAATGTGTAATTGTGATAGTAAACACACAAGACATTTCAGAGAGTCCTGGGTGATTATTAAAGCAAACTGGAGCTAATGAGTCATGTGATTCTAGAAAGTAATCATTCATTCTGCAGTCAGTTGTACCAGATACACTGTAATATAGCATTATTCTATTATTCTATTATATCACAGTATTCAGTGTTTAATGTCAATATTGGAGCCTGGCTAAACACTAGTTGTTGGTATTTTTAGCCTGAATTTAAGATCAGATAAGATATACCTTTATTCGTCCCATAGTGGGAAAATCTCTCTCTCATAGTGTATATACACACACACATACAGTGGCGGTCATAAAATTATTATTGCAAAGAAAATGTAATGGAAACGAACATTTGTCTTGAGCTTTATATTTCTCTACATATCAGGTGACACACTTCTCCAAACAATCGATGAGCTAGTAGAGACCATCTTTTAAGAGGCCTTCTTCTTGGCTCTTGAGGAAAAGTTCCACCTCGGTAATCCCCTCGTCGATAATACAAATTTTATGACCGCTTGTCGTGTATATATATATAGTGCATTATTTTAAAATAATTAGGCTCAGTGTTCCATTGACAAAGTTGTTAGTCTTTCAGCTGCTCCCGGCAAGGGTCGCCACAAGTTTGGCACAGGTTTTACGCCGGATGCTCTTCCTGATGCAACCCTCTCATTTTATCCAGGCTCAGGACTGGCACTGCATCCAGTGGCTGGGAATCAAATCCGGGCCTTCCGCATGGTAGGTGAAACACCTACCACTGAGCCACCAGTGCCTCTGTTCCATTGACAAAGTCAAAGTCCCAAAGTACAAAACATTCTTGGAACTGCAATTTGCAAAACTTAGTGTTTATTATGGCAACACACTTAAAAAGATAAAAATAAAAAATAATAATAATACTCACAGCACAAACACTCATGTGGGATGATGGGACGTTAAGAACAGATATGCCTGATGAGTAAACAAATGAACTTCAGTGTAGGCAGGATGTGTTGGAAGTTGTTCAGTGGTGGCCATGTTTGCAGTTTGTGGAGCATTGTGGAAATTGTGGAGTCCTTGGTAAGTGCTAGCTTTGAATTGACGGAAACCTACAACCTTTTGTATATCTAAGCCTTCTAAGAACTCACTGTACAAGCCAAGCTCTTGAAGGGTATTCCTCAGACAATGTTCCTCTTTGTTCCTCTTGATAAGGCATGGATGAAGACAGGCCTAAGTCTTAAGATATGAATGGATTATTCTATGTGACAGTGATGTTGCAAGTAAGGTTTGCAAGTTACCTCATTAATTCTCTTATAGAAGAAGACTGATTATTGTATTCAAGCCAACTTACTTGTGATTCAGTTTTCTATAGCCTTGTCTATTCTGTAGGTCCTGTGTGCAGACTCACACTTGGTCACTGGGTTAATATTGTGATGTCTCCCCATAACATTGATCTATAAAACACTTTCCTCTAGCTGTCTGTCTCAGTCGTCTGTAGGCTCTTTTCCCATGTAAGTTCATTCCATTGAAACCAGTTGTCCACAAAAGGGGATGTTGTGGGGCTGGGTGTATTCTGTGCATGGGAGGCCAGTTCTCTCATTCTCAGACTTGTAAGCTGTAAGGAATGTACCCACTTCTTGGGTCAGCTTGCTCAGTCTGTCTGTTAGATTGGTAGTAAAAATTAGATGTAAGGCTTAACATTACTCTTCAGCTTCTCCATGAAGCCAGACCAGACTCGAGATATCAGCTATGTGATACAGTATCCCTGCATTAGAGGGTTTCTGGGGCTTATACCTCCAATCTTCTGATCAGTAACCTATAGCCTCAACCACCAAACCACTTCTGCCCTATAACATATTTAAGTGTATTCCCTTGCCTCAGGGAGATCAGCAATGACATTTGTGGCTAAATGAGACCAGTGGCATTGTGGAGAGGGGAAGGCACTACAGTATAACAGGACGGTAAGGTAAATGGCACCTTGGTCCAGGCAGAGGCAGTTCTAGACTATCTGTTTGCGCACTAGGCAAGATTTGCAGAGGGATCTTTCCAACCAGCATTCATCACCACTATCTAATACATTATAAATAAGTTTGTCAGCCCTCGGGGGACGCCTACTGGGCTAGGGCCCCCATCAGTTGCCTACCTTGCTTGTTGACAAGCAGCACCCTAGGGTGCAGGCACAGGTGGCACAAGTTACTACATACTTGTTAATGTCAGTGAGCATTTAAGGCCACCTTCGACTACTATAGGATGTATTTCAGGATGGGAGATGAGGTAATGGCTGCCTTTAACTTTTTGTAAGCTTATTTAGCTTTGAGATTACATGCAAGATTCTTGAGAGATCACGTCTTAAGATACGCTGCACAACTTTGACCATTTTTGAAATGGGACATTTAGAAACTACAGTCGCTGTTTCTTGACCCAATGGTATTCAGGTTATGCATTATATGCAGTTATTATCAGTGTATTTCCAGTATTTATCATGGGCCTAGGGTAAAACGGTTACTTTGTGCAGTCACTCAGTCACCCTATAAATTTGACCTTTGATGGACAATGTGGATAATTCTGGTATGCTGTTTTGGGTTTTAAGCTTTTTACACCTCATTTTCCTACCTTAGATTAGCTAATGCTTCTTACTTAAATAAAAGCAGTTTCGATGTGTGACTGCTTATATATTATATACAGTATTTGTCTAATACCCACCAATAGATAGATGACAAAGGATTACACAAAATGTACACGATACACAAATGCGATAATGGTAAAAAATAGGCTAAACATGCTAATGGACAGTAAAATATCCTACCTGACCTCAAGCCCACTTCAAATAATGTTTCTGTTTATCTGCTTAGAGGAACTTCAATGTAAAACCTGACAAGGAGAACACATATTGGACAATCTGTTACAGAATTCAGTTACGATGTTATTGGGAACATTTTGTACAGTGGTATGAAGAATAAATCTTAAACTACTGTAATTACACAGGGTAAAACTGGCTTTGGTCAGATAGCAGGCCTCTATATATGCTAAATAAGAAATCTAACTCCATAATGGTGCCAGGGTTGGATCCAATTCTACTTTAATACTGTCCCGAGCCTCAAAGCCTGGAGGCAGAAGCTGAAAAATCATTCAGCATGACCTTAGCATCTCTTTACAAGCATCCCTCTCCCTCCCTCTCTTCCTCCATCCACAATAACATTCATAGTCATTAGTGGGTAGATGTATGTAGAGTTTCTAGTGAAAGTTAAATGGATCCCTGCTACTCTAATGAATGAGGCAGTTTTGTTTCACTAGTGCATCTTCCTAATTGAAATGTCTGACGATCAAACTTTAATCCGGGAATAAGAGCTCTGGTAGATGCCGATGGAGGCCGATGAGGGTGATATTGTTGGGAAGCCCTGCACGAAAGGGGAAACCTTATTCGTTTTCATTTATGGCTCTATAGATAACATGTCCAAATTACAAGCAGAGACAGTCCCATCTGTAATTGGAAAGCAGTACTAGGATTGAAACAGGCCATAAACCTGTGGCGGAGTTTGTTTTCTAGAAGTAGTTTTATAGATCCTGGATTTTATGAGGCAAAGAATTAGTTGGCATGCCTGATAGGAAATGAGTGACTTGAGAAAAATGAAAAATAGATAGTGTAGCGTTTCATTATTAGAGCCTGTTGTTGGTTGCTTCTTGTAAAGTCCTACTGTAACATTCTGCTAATTTCTATTAATATTATTTATATGATATCTTCTTTCCTCAGCTGGTATTGTAACAAGAAACTGTTAGACGAAAGGTTTCTCACCTTTCTTTCAGTCTTTTCACATGTATTTTTACCCTCACATGTGAAGCATGTGTTTAGTCCTTGGGTGTAAATAATGTCTCACATGCTTTGAAGAAAGTTCTACATTCTGAATCAGTACCGTATTTATATATACCACCTACGTCTCACAAAATGTAGCAAAAAAGTAGCCGGCTCAATCACTGTGAAGCCATCTGAATCGCGTGTCAGCCAAACAACTCTAATAGACCTACAGTATTGTACTGACAACCAGAAAGATGAATTGCACTTTGTTTAGTTTGACCATACTTTAAAAAGTTTTAAATGTGGGTATGGACGGGTAAAATACTTTGAGCAGGTAATCATCTTTAGGATACTTTTACTTAAAGTTCAGGAGATTCTTTAAGCAAGATTGTCATGAGACATCATTTTATCAGCTTTTTGGAATTACTATATGAAAGTATATATTAAAAATAAATATATTCAAATATATTTATATGTATATACTAAACTTTGTTTGCTGTAAATGTACACTACCAGTCAAAAGTTTGGACACACCTTCTAATTCCATGGTCGTTCCTGGTTTTTATTTCTTTCTACTTTGTAAACCAATGCTGAAGG
>JAOVVB010000034.1:6550423-6572375 GCA_028570985.1 Heterobranchus longifilis | reverse complement strand
ACTGTACAACAGATTGTCCCCAGTTGTAAAAAAAAAAGTTGACTGTTAAACTGTCATCCCATTTAACTGTCATAAAAGTTAAACTGGCATCCCATCTGAGGTAAATTCTCCTGCTTTGCACCTAGTAGGAATAGGTTCCAGATACTCCAACCTTGTTTAGGATAAAGTGGTTATTATAAATGAATGAATGAAAAAAGTATCCTTAGCCAAAATCCCTATTTGTCAAATCTCAATGCCAGTCAAAGGTGGACAGTTTCCCCTGTTGAATATTGCTTGCAAGGTTCTTCTTGTACCTCTTGGCTTGCTCAATGGAAATATATTAAATTGCAGAAACATTGGAAAGAAACTTTATACCCCTATTCATCGAGTACTGTAACCCTTCAGTTTTCCTGCTTCAAACTTACCAGTTTCAATTCAATATTTAAGGAAGATGAACTAGAGTGAACAGGTGCCCATTGCCTTGTGGGCAGGTCAAGTTCTGAGTCAGTTCTGTCCCAGCTCTTCCTACCAAGTTGGAGTCAAATTAAGTAACCCCCTAACCCTCTGCTTCTGCAGTAAGGACTGTCCCAAACACAAAATTGTGTTAGGCAGTGATACTTCAAGGCCTCTACTGACAAACACCATTTTATTGCATTCCAATTGCCACCAGGTCTGCAAATTTGAATAACCAATGTTACCCAACGCAAAGTCTACACCAAGGAGCTTAGTTTGTCCTAAGCAGAAGACTCTTAACACCTTGCCATCCATCAGTTTGAGCAGTCATTTATCAACTTTTTATTTTACTGCCAGTCAAGTCCTCAAACTGGTGGGAACGATACTCCATCTTCTGATTACATTTCTGAGGGCATGATTGGGCAAGTCAGCATCATAATCAAATCCCAAATCAGACCCACATTTTTGTATGTTTAATCTTATGCTATTACTTGATGATGGGAACCTGCTACCTCAAGCAGAGCACTTTCCAGCTCAACCATTATTTTTATCACCTCATCTGGCAAGCCATCAGATTTTAAGGACTTTCACTCATCAACTGGACATCTTCCATACTACGGCCATATTTAGGCAAAGTTCTCAGATGCAGCTTGCATTTCAGCGTCTAGCATAAAGCAGTTCTGTCAAGTTAGGGCTTCTTTTCATGGTTCCACAATCTTTCTTCATAGCTCCAACAGTTGAAGGTGTGGATGCATTTACAAACATAACAGTGGGCAATTGTTTTGACCCTTTTTTTTTTTTTTTGAAAATTTGTTTCTATCCATTGGGTCATATGTTTTCCATATCAAATTTACTGAACATTAAACAGTCTCTTCATTAATTTCTTAGACATGTGGATTGCACTGTGTGTGTCTGTGTCTGCGAGCATGTCCGCACGGCTGATCTGTATGCATGCCTTCAGTGCTCCCTTTTTATCTAATCCTCTGTTATGATTGGTGACTTACAGGTAACACACCCAGCCAAAGCAAAAAAAGTATTAAACAGCGGTTCCTCCAGCTGCTGCCTTGCTGTGGGCCCACTGCCACTCCCTCAGTCAGTCAATGCAAGTGATTCATCATCGCAAATTCACTCATTTTCCTTCTTATAATACTGTGTAGAATCCCACAATAATATATCCCGTACACAAAGCAGGGCACTTTACAAGATGTACGTACACACAGTGGAGACGGACATAGAAACACAAAGAGGGTGTAACAAAAATGTGTTTAAACATTAATGTGTTGGTATAGAATTTATTTTATATTAATTAAGACTTGTATGCATGGGTTCTTGTGAGGGTTGCGTCAGGAAGGGCATCCGGTGTAAAACCTGTGCCAAGTTGTAGTGCGAACTGGGTATTCCGCTGTGGCGACCCCTTGCCGGGAGCAGCCGAAAGACCAACAACAACATGCATGGGTTCTTGTGAAATAAGTGGTGTGTCAAAACTGAAATGATATAGTTTGGTCAAGTTTAAGTATCTATCAGGATAATAAAAAGGATTCACCAGATTAAATCTTAATCTTTTTTTTTGTAATTATTTTTTTGTCTAATTATTTTGTCTGCCCTGCGGACAAGTCATTCACAAGTCATGACGATGATGTAACCAGCATGCTCTCTGTATTATATGTCTATGGATTGTACAAATTAGAACCTGCAATACATGCATAATTAATGATGTCCCACAATGTAAATTGCACATTTCCTGGATGCAAATGGTCATCTGTGTACATCACAATATATTGTGTCATGATGTGTTGTTAAACCTTCACTAACAGGATATTTCATAAGGGCCTTCATCATCAAGATACCCCAATAAGCCTACTACATATTTACCTCCCATGATTAATTTGGGTAAATGCAATGTGCAGGGTGGGTGAAAAGTAACTAGGCATTGAAAATTGGTAATAAAGTCCATATTTCTAACACAAATTTATTGAAACAAATTGTGCATGTAATTTATTACATAGGAAAATGAAAGCAAATGTTTAAATTCCAACATAGGCATCGGTGGCATCAACCAGTTTCCTCAAACGGCCAGGGATGGAATGCACAGTCTTCTGAAGGCTGTCGTTTGGGATATTGTTGAGAATCTCCTGAATCCATGAATCCAAGTCCTCCAGTGTGCGAGGCTTTGTCCTGTACACCTCCTCCTTTTGCGTAGCACCAAAGGAAAAAAATCACATGGAGTGAGATCTGGACTTCTTGGAGACCATTCATGAGATCCGTGTCATCCCAGCCAACAAGAAAATGCTGGTCTAACCGCGCACACAGTAAGAGCAAAATGGGGTGGTGCACCATGCTGCATGAAAATAAGCTTACTAATGCTATCCCAGCCAGATATTTTTCACCCACCCTATAGAAGCTGTTCCTCATATACAGTAGGAGCATATTCAGAGTTACATTACATGTGTACAGTGAATTAATATTGATAACTATTAATTAACATTAATATTGAAACGCATCAGTAATCAGACCTCAGACATAATGGCAGAATTAGGTGTTATTTGTTGCACACTTTATTTTTATTTTTTGCATAGGATTTGTTTGTGGGATTTGCCTGAAACAGGGGTCTGAGATGGTATAGGTAAAACTTAAATACCATTTGTAACACAAGAGCTTAATTTGTCTTTTGAACTAAGATATACAGGCATTATCGATGGATACTACTTAAATTTTTTAATGCATTATTTTGAACTACATAATATAATGTTTTAACCTTTAAATTATTTATGTACTGTAGGAGTACAAGGAATTTTCTATATACAGCATTGTGCAAAAGTCTTGGGCACCATATTATCTTTGGTATAAATTTTCTAATGTATTTTTATAATGGCTTATTATTTCCAAACATACATTAAACATTTATAAATAAATAACATTACAGATGAATATTGCATGCCTATAAAGAAAGCAACATTACTTAACAGACCAGGTTTTAAATGGAAAAAATACCTAATGTAGTCTCCTGAGTTTTGCATGAAAATAGAAAAGAATAAGTATGAAAGTTAGAACACCACACAGTAAAACCTAATAGCTTTTGTTTTACTTGAAGTAAGTAACGACGTACGAACATTCGAATTGAATTTCCGCAGATACGAACGGACCTACAAACATTCGTAGATGCGAACACATCGCAGATGTAGCTAATGTGTAATGTGCAAAAAACAGACACTGCAGTGTACCAGATACCAATATTTACAATTATATACAGTATTTTCAGTGTATTGTGAATGTATAAAATGCCTAAAGATATATTGGTATATCTAAAGGTATATTGTATGTGTGTGGGGGGTGTGGCAGAAATGAGTCAGCTTCACTTGTTTCAGTGAATCAGTCCGGAAGCATTATGGCTATTCTGTACAGCTGTCCTGATGGTGAATAATCCTAACTTACCCACCAACACCCTAAAATCCTCAACAAAACACAGTTCACAGTCCAATACATTGGAAAACAGCTCTGAGAAAAAAATTGCGTCTGATGCAAAGACAACACTGTGCGATTAAGTACTCCCAAGGCACAGTTACTTTTTTAGCAACATGATGGCTGTGTGGGGAAAATGGGACAGATTTAGGCAAGTGGATTGATGCTTTACATTCTATATTCGTGTCAAAGGCGTATAAGTCTCACTTTGTTAGGCTTAAGAACAAATCCAACTTACGAACGTGCTCCAGAAACGGAACTCATTCATAATTCGTGAACAACCTGTACTGTGTAAAAGTTTTGGTCACGTACAAAAAATGTCATAAGCAAAACGTTTTGAAAACATTTCTACATAAAAGAAATTACTATAAAGAGCACTAAAGGGTAATAAAATAAACACTGTCAATATTTGGTGTGAAAACGGTTCACTTGAAAATAATCAGCAGTGTTAAATACAGATTTGTGCAGTTGTATACATAAAAAAACATTTGGAGGTTTTACTGAGCATGCTGGAGAAGATGTCAGCTTTTTTCTGGTAACTTTGTCACACAAAACTCAGGAGCTTACATTAGGTATTTCATTTCTATCTGAAATCTGGTCTGTCATGTACAGTAATATGTTGCTCTCTCTAGAGGAATGCAAATTTGCTTCTGTAATGTTATTTATTCATTATTTTCATTATATTCATTATAGGTATGTTTGTAAATAGTGAATGTTTTTTTTACATCATAATGCAGACCTGATAAACATTTCTACCAAAATGTGTACTAAACGTAACATGGTGTAAATAATATGAATAATTTTTCATTTGAATACATAAAAGTTTTACCTTTTTTATGTGTAAATGTTCTGAAGAACTCATTTGTGTCTCACAGACAGCATAGAGGATGACTTTGAACTCGCCACTGTGTGTCATCGACCCGAGGGTCTGGAGAAACTGCAGGAGCAAACCAAGTTCACCAAAAAAGAGCTGCAAGTGCTCTACAGGGGCTTTAAAAATGTGAGGCTCTCTTTATTTATCTGTATAAATCTATAGTTCGGGAAAGAATGGTCACAATTTTTTAACATGGTATATTTATGGAAAATTACATCATTCTGTATTTATAACATAGAATGGTAAATAATGGATAATTCTACTAGTAAATAATTATATAGTTATGTATGTGTCGGTGTGGGGGGCATTCAAGTCACAAGGGGAATTCAAGTCAAACCGGGACTTTTGATATGGATAGTAACAGGAACACAGTTACAAGAGTAAAACCATGCTTTATTTCTCTATATAATGCAACACTAATGCACTTATAACAGTGTTTCACTAGTGCTTCTATACCATCAAGGTAGAAGGTATTCTCAGAACGCCAGAGCCATGATCAGACTGCCTGCTACAAGTCTGAAATTATGGCCTCCCAGGAACTTCTTTAAAGTCCAAACATGTGGAAATCACTTGAAGCGAAGTCAGGACTGTATGTGGGATGTGGCAATAACTTTCCCACCATGTTCTTGTAATGTGCAAGTGGTGTTCGTGAATGATTGTGTGGACTGTTACCACAGACAGATGCTTCTCTTCCACAAGTTGGAGACAAGTTATCCATTAATTTTCAAAGATCAGGGGTTCTACTCATTGAATGTTTATGGCAACGACTGCACTGGGCTTCGAGCCACCTTAACAAGGAGCGTCATTCACATACTCACGGCCTTCTTTTGGGATTGTACCAGATAAATGTTTTACTGCAGCTAAGAGGCTCATCACTGTTCTGTGCTTGAAGTCTTCTGTAAATGTCGATCAGTTTTACACCTTCATTTATGACAAGTTTCATCCCAAGTCGTGGTTTAATTTGAACGCCCCTTGTACTGTATGTACACCAATCAACCATGATATTAGCATCACATAACATTAACATATTGGCATCAATGATTATCAATTATATGCTAGTAAACTGGTGACAGGATCATGGGTGCCAAGGCTAAATCATCCTGTGGGGATCAAAGCCCTGCTTGTCTGGTCGATGCCATAGAAAGTCAGTGATGGCTATGAGTCAAGTAGTAGTCAAGTAGGCTTTTATTGTCACTTCAACCATATACAGTTAGTACACAGTGAAATGAAACAACGTTCCTCCAGGACCAAGGTGCTACATACAGCATAAATTAACAACATAATTGAACAGAAACTAACTTGCTAACTAAGAAACCTAATTAGCCGGGTACCTGGGACAAGACAGATTGACATTTTAAAAGAGATAAAAAGAGACCAAGTCTACCGACACAACCTCCAAACTCACCACAACTCAAAGAGATCAAGCACAAGGAGGCCCCACCACGCAACCCACATCACCCATAGGATCCGCTCCCAACATCCTGGTACCAGACACAACGGCACACTCAGTTGCTAGGGTGTTACAAGGTTACTAATATTGGTTCACAGGTGGTTGCTTTGGTTTATCCAGGATTTCTTAAAACAGCCAAACTTAGTTGACACTCAGCTGGTGGTTAGCATGCTGGGAGGTGGCTGTTATGGTGTCCCAGGTAGTTGCTGTGTTGTTTCTTAGAGGATGGTTTAATAAGACACAGTTGGTTGCAAGGTTGTTGTTAGGGTGTTGTTACAGTAGGTAGCTGTTATGGGATTGCAGATGATTACTGTTTCTATGAGCTTTCAATTTAATACCAGTTGGTTATAAAGTTGTAGCTGGTTGGTTGATCCGCTGGTTGCTGGGTGGCTGTAATAATGTCTTAGGTAGTTGAAAAGTTGTAGTTGCTAAGGAAGCTCATCTGGTTGGGTCAGGTGGTTGCTAGGGGTTCAGGCAGTGGAGCGATACAGTTTTAATTGCCTTTAGTCTTAAATCCAGTGAAAGCACAACCAGCAAAACATTTTAATGTCTTCCCTGGGGAAAGAAAAACACATTTTGGAGTATTGCTACATGACAGCCCTAATTCTGACATACAAGCACACTGTTTTTTGCATAAGATCTGTGATCTTGTTTCGTTTTGTGAAACTGGAAGTAATTTGCAGAAAGAAGAAGAGGAAGATGAAGAAAATGAAAAAAATGTCCTTTATCCTTTCCGAGTCGGGAAAATATATATCGACACAGTATGGATTTTAATCCACAGTCGTGGTATATGAAGATTCATTCCATTCTGAACAAGAAGTCGTTCGAAAATAGGATGTTCCCTTTTAGCATCATCACAGACCTGCCAAGCAACACATCACATTTCTGCCTGCATTACACAAAGATTAAAAACCCATTTTATTTTTCAGGAATGTCCCAGTGGTGTAGTGAATGAAGAAACCTTTAAGGTTATCTACTCCCAGTTCTTCCCACAAGGAGGTGAGTACACATGACTGTATATACTGTACGGTACTTTATAACTCACATGCATTATTATCGTTTCGGCTATACTGTATGCACAGCAGCACGGAAAGACTTGATCATGAAATGTTTAAAAAAAAAATTAATGCTTTACATAATTCACTTGTAAGGCGTGGCACGGTGGCTTAGTGGTTAGCACTGTCACTTTGTACCGCCAGGATTCGGGTTCGATTTCCGCCACGGGTTTTTGTGCATGGGTTTCCTCCCACAGTCCCAAGACATGCAGTTTAGGCTAATCGGTGTTCCCAAATTAACCGCTCTTTAAAACAGTTTGTGTGTCCTAAGTCTCCTGGGATAGGCTTCAGGCTCAATGCGACCCTGTGGTATAGACGATTAGTGAGTGAGTAATACTTTGATTGCTTTGGTAAAACTTTTGATTGCTGAACTGAAAAGCGATCTGTCTCGGTCATGTGATCTGATTCACACATTTTTAGAATTTTAATGTGTGAATTTTAAATTGCGCTCAGAGGTACAGATAGTGATCGTGGTGGTGGGGGGCGTAACACACATTTTGACAGCTACTTTTTATTTAGGAAGTGTAGATGTGCACTAGCTGTTTAACTTTCCTATTATTTTTCATTATCTAATATCATCAAATATACGGTAACAGTATATTGTGGCTTCACGGTAATACCATGTAACCCCACAAGGTGGCACTTTTTAGAAGTAGTAGTTTTGCCATGATGCCGTTCTGATTAGCTATCTCACTTCTACAGTTCCTAATGCTAATGCAATGCATTGTATCATAGCATTGTGTCGTAGCATTAGCTATAGGGATCATTTTGACGTCTCATGTCAAAGATGTCTCTATCCACAACCATTCATGGGAATATGAACAGTTCTTCACAGAACGGGTATTAGAAAGCATAGATGTGCACTATCTATTTCGTATTTTGAAGTAAACCATTCAGTGAGCAGGTGATACATGTTTTCCTTGGAACACTACATTTTTGTGACTAAGGGGTTTGAGGGTAAGGAAATTCTTAACCAGCAAGTTTTTTTTTGACGTTTTTTAGTTTTCATCACTGTTAATTTGGTTAAAGAGGCCATTTTGATGAAATCTGTGTTGTTTTTTTCATCAGATTCAAGTATGTATGCACATTTCCTTTTTGAGGCATTTGACACTAACAAGAATGGCTCGGTTAGTTTTGAGGTAAGTAATGTTCTGTTAATGCCTAATTTGTGTAAGGTTTGTCAGAGCATGAAAAAATCTGATCGAAGCAAAAATGAGTCCAAACTTCTGCAATTGTCCTCTTGCTCTTTTCAGGACTTTGTCATCGGCTTGTCCATCATCCTCAGGGGGACAATAATTGATCGGCTCAACTGGGCGTTCAACCTCTACGATCTCAATAAAGACGGGTGTATCACTAAAGAGGTGAAACTAACATTAGTGTTTTAAAAGGATGGCACCTGGATGGTGAATGAAAAGAGCTCATTTTAATGTCTTCTGGCTTCCAGGAAATGTTAGACATCATGAAGTCAATCTATGACATGATGGGGAAATATACGTATCCCTGCATCCAAGAGGACGCTCCCAGAGAACATGTCGAGAACTTCTTTCAGGTGAGCCACAGAATCTGTGGTATTTAACAAACTTCTAAACTATTCTCAGTTTATCATAAGGCTGAGGTACATTCTTGAGTAAGTCTTGAGATTTCTTGTCTTGGATATGTTTTGGTTTTTTTTCTTTTCCCCAGAAAATGGACCGTAACAATGATGGAGTCGTCACCATTGATGAGTTCATTGAGTCATGCCAAAAGGTTTGTAATTACACCGAAAACTAAATATTACCTAGCTTAAGATATCCACCTGTAAAATTAATAGCATGATTTTACAGACAAGGGTGAGTCAAAAATGATCCGCACTCCAGTTATATTAAAACTTCTTTCAAAACTTTCTTTCTTATCAGCGCTTTCTGTTTAAGGCTACTGTTTCCCCAGTCATCGCTGTTTAGGTGTGAACGTGTTGCATCAGTTCACTGAGCAAAAATGGACAACAAAACAAGAGCACTATACAGTGATTCCCTTTTGTTTTGTGGTCTGAGGGTGTACCTGGCACTTGGACCGATACTCTAAGGTTTCTTTAAGAGAATCATTACTGGTGACTAGAAATGGAGTATGGAACGGAAACATACTCAATCATCGACCAAGAAAAAGGTTCAAAAGTCAACCATCAGCTGGAAAATTGATCAATGCTTACAGTTTTCTAGGATTCTCAAGGAACAGTATCAGAACATTATTTGGAAAAAGGTTCAGCGCTCGTTCCAGTGAGACGCTTATTGAAGAGCTGAAGCCTAAACTTTAGATTAAACGCAGAGGGCCGCTATCCAAGAGCGTTGTCATCTTGCATGATGTCCTCCCTATAGTCCTGATCTCGCTCCATCTGACTTTCACCTGTTTGGTCCCCTACAAGGACGAAGATTCACTTCTGATGAAGAAGTGAAGACAGCGGTGCATTCATGGCTAACAGCTCAACCTAAAACATTTTTTTTTTAATGAAGGAATACAGAAACTTTTGGACAGATGGACAAAATGTATTGAAACACAAATAGAATGTCAGAAATTATGTAGAAATAGAATAAATTCGACAACCAGAGTGCAGATATTTTTGACTCACCTGCGTGTGTTGGTTCTTTCTTGTCTAGACACACAATATAAAAAAAAAGT
Source organism: Heterobranchus longifilis (assembly GCA_028570985.1). Taxonomy (NCBI): domain Eukaryota; kingdom Metazoa; phylum Chordata; class Actinopteri; order Siluriformes; family Clariidae; genus Heterobranchus; species Heterobranchus longifilis. The sequence continues at coordinate 6,562,453 of JAOVVB010000034.1, read as the reverse complement.
GCTAATAACTGTGAACTAGACAATCTAACCAGACTATTACCAGATAGATACTCATTAATTTATTCCTCATTTGAAGAACAATTACTTTAAAATTCCAAAGTAAAATTAATTGATATTCAGTGTGAACATACTGTAGAATAGAACAACGGCTGCATGTGGGTTTTGACTATCCATCAAATTGAAATGTCTATTTTTATAACAGATCAAAATAGCCTAATGGTGAAATTATATTGGCGGATCTAGTGAATTTGAAGAGCAATTACCGTCACAGTGTTTACTGTGAACAGATGCTGTTTATGTGGGTTTGAGATTTGAAATGTCACTTTAATTTTAGTAAACAAGCGGATGTATCTTTGAAGCAAATTATAAATGCAGTACATTACACAGGACTGTATGAAAATATTTCTCCACCTGCTTCTTCCAGGACGAGAACATCATGCAGTCCATGCAGCTGTTCGACAACGTCATTTAGAGCCCCGCTCAGGTGGAGAGGAACGTACGAGAGCCCGAGAGAAGTGACCAGGAACTTCAAATTGGTGAACCAGAAACTACTTCCTCCTCCACATTCCCTCTTCACCCAGGCAGAGGACCGGCATTATTCTGTTCATTTCTTTCTCCCAGAGACATAGTGGAAGACGACACACCAGGGCTGGCTCTAGATCCACTTGTTTTTCTTACATACCTGAAAGCATTAAAAACACATCAGCTGGACTCTAGATGAAGCCAGCTTGACACATTTCACATGAAACTCAGAGGACCACAAAATGAAGATAGAAGTGAATGGACATGGCCGACCAACATCTAATTAGAAGTTATGGTCGATGATGTTTTTTTGTTTGTTTGTTTGTTTTTTTTCTTTCCAAGAAATGACTGATTTTTCTTACCGCATGATGTCAAGTAACCTATACTATGTAATGTTCCTATTTACCGAGCTAGTCCAAAGCTTGTCTGTTGTCAAATGGCCATCCACATGTGCCTCGCTCAGACTACATGCTGTCGTGTGCGCCATTCGAGTTTCTTCATCCAGCAGCCAATAGAAATAGAAACAGTCTATGCCTGTACATTCCAGACGAGTCTGTAGGAAAAGTAACTCCTTGGCCTTGAAGTCCTTAGTGCATAGCAGTTCTTTTCTTTTTCTTTTTTTTTTTAATCCCATGTCTCATTAGAGGAGTTTAACATGTATTGTGTAAAAGTGGAGCTTCGCAGCATTAATGCCACTGTACTGTATGTTCTCACTGTGAACGCACAGAAAATATGAATCGTGACCTTATTACTGCTGGTAGGATCCACTAATGATAAATTCAACCTTTTTACACCCCTTCTTTTCCATGTATTTTATTAATAATAAAAAAAAAATCCCTAATTTCAGGCAGAACTGAAGAACAGTGCATAGGCAGTTCTGGAGTTCGGTGGGACCAGCAAGCTTGGAGTGTCCTTCCAACACCAAAGACATCCATCATAACCCATTATAAAAAGAAAATAATTATTTTTCAAAAAAGGAAATTGGATATTATGAATAAACACTGATAGTTGTGCACGGTTGAAGGGACGGTGTGACAATTAAATCAAGTACCAAGTAGCGAATATTTTTGGCTAAATTGAACAAAATTAAAGATAAAAAATTTAGCCTGATAACTAAAAAGAAAAAAATATGTATGAAATTTAATTGAGCATTTTAAGTCAAGCACAGGAATAGGCCTGTTTGCATTTTGGGGGAAACTGTCGACTAAGAAAAAAACCTTGCATATGTGTTTACTATTGTGTAATGTTACAATCTGGAATTAAAACAAACTTATTTGAGAGTTTTACCATTTGATTTTTTTTTTTTTTTTTTTGGATACGCTACTCTTAGCTTTGCACATCTTGATTCTGATACTTTGGCAAAATGTAAAAATCCAAAGGTGAACGTCAATTGTTTAATAAAGTCTTGCCTCAGATCTCAATTAAGCTGAGGTCTATAAGTTTTGACTGGACCACTACAACAAGTTTTTTTTGTTTTTTTTGTTTTTTGAAGGTAAGCCTTTGTTCTAGCCTCAAGCATGGAATTGGAACAGATTTCTTACTGGAATTGCCATGTATTTGGCTCATCCAACTCTAACCAGTTTCCCAGTCCCTGTTAATGAAAAGCATTGTCACAACACAATGGTACCACCATCATGCTTCATTGTGTGGATGATAATATTAGGATTTGGTTTTCATCAAATGTAGCTTGAAACCAAAAAGATCAGTTTTGGTCTCATCAGACCAGAGAAACTTTTTCCATGTTTCCTTTGGTTGCCCTCCTTACCTTCTTGGTCAGTCACCTTTGGTGGACCTTCTACATGAGATTACGAAATCACAGAAACAAGTGCTTAAATGCTTGTAGGAACTGTCATTGTTACGAGACTCGGTTTAAAGGAGCTGCAAGATGCTGTTTGTTAAGGTATCCACTGCCAACCTCTGGAATCTTTCAGTAATCTGAGTGTATATTATGCTCATGTGGAGGTTTAATTGCACACACATTAGCAAATTGTAAATACATATGCAAGGCACCATACGATAAATCGCACATAAAATGTGAGTGAATGCTCAAGCTGTTAAATGGTTAATTCCAAAAATAAAAAATAAAAACAGCGCTGAATCTCTTTATTAGGAAATTAGGTTCTCAGCAGTTCTTTGTCAGGTGTGGGTTTTAATTATGGATCAGGCATTTCTTACAGTAACAATGTTGCGTTCAAGCCTTTTAATTGATTCCACATAAAAAAATAAAATAAATACAGCAGCTGCATGAACTTTAAGCGATGAAAGCTAAGGGTTGAGTGATATTTGGCATTTCCATTACAGTGAATTATTAGCAATCAGGTATATTCAGTGTTTAGAGGTGTGGCCATGTCAGGACACAATGGACATAAACATTAAAGCAATAATTTCTGATTAATGTCAGCCAGTATTGCCAGTTAATCATATCATTTTAGCTGCCCATCAATTCAATGTCATGTTGTTTGTGTAACACTCAAAGCTCCAATCAAAACAATTTCTTTTTAAATGTTCTTTTCAAAATGCCACAGAGGATTGTGTCGTGGGAAAAAAAAAAAAAAAGGTTTAGAAGAACATTTCCCCCCCTTAAAGGTCAAAACCTCGGGAGATGTTACAGTCTTGCTATGTCCTGCACCGTATTTCTTTTGATTCACAGGCACATGCTGTAAGGTACAGTATGTTTAGAATAAGGCAAGTTAATTAATTCAAATTTGTTTATACTTGTCAAATGTACACATACTGTACTTCAAAGCAATTTCAAGTATGCGAACATCCTCGTAAAAAGATGAAAGGAAGGAAACGCACAACAATCCCAAGAACTGTTATTCGACTTGCCTCACTGAATATTTCATAAAAGAAATACATATACTGTCAATGTGCGAATAAAAAAATGGCAGGGTGTATGATTGTTCCTGAAAACAGTGCATAAATTACATCACGTGTGAATGAACGTGCACATATTTACTGGCTAAACAGATGGTTAGGTCATGTTTTATCCACCACACACTGTTGGAAGTGTTATCTGTTGTGGTGGGAAAAAAATTTGAGTGCAATTAGGAGGTTTTTAAAAACATTTTTTTATTATTATTATTATTATTATTATTATTATTTGTGTTGACTTAAATTACCAGAGGAGGTCCAAGGTTTTGTTTCTGGCCTTCAAAAAGTTCTCTCCCAGTTTTGCAAAACACATTTTTTTGTTTGTCTTTGGTTGTTTTCGGATCCCCTCTTCACCATCATGGGACAGTGTTGTTCAGGCAGTCGCTCCTGTGGTACCTGTTCATACGCGCATGAAGAAAATAATAATCTGCTGTATTAACTGTTACTTAGCTAGTATCAACTGGTTGCACTGCAAACAAAAAAGTAACTCATGTATATTTTGTACAGAAATAATAATAATAATAAAAAAAAACTACAACTGCTATGCAATGATGGGTGAAGTGTCTAAATTGTTGCAATGTCATTTTGAGTATTAAGATATACAGTACATGACCTGGCTAAAACAATGGTTGCACACTCAGAATATTTAATTCAACTGTGTTTAGCTTTAATTATGGCAATCCTGTTTTGTGTTAAATAAAGTGTGTAAGAACCATTTTTTAAAAATAGTTACATACAGTTCCATCATGAAGGTCAACTGACTTCATTTCATTGCCGCATAAAGTGGGCTCTATGCACGATCCCTTCTTACCCTGATGCGCACATCACTCTGGAATAGGGTCAGTCTGGACTCATCAGACCACATGACCTTCTCCAAATTCCAATCTTTAGTGCACCGGACAGTTTTTAACCCAATTCCAGTCATTTTTAATCTACTTAGTTGTCTTCTTCGCTTGATGCAAGCCAATAATGTGACCCTTCTGAAAAGGTGACGTTTTGACAGCGTAATAATAAAACTGATTACCGCAGTAGCAATGTATTGCTTCCACTTTATGCTTCCTTATATAATGTCACTCTGCACGATTTTGTTGCTAGGTGAATCCCCTTGGCGGCATGGAGACGTAGTGGTTAGCATTGTCGCCTTGCACCTCCAGAGTCCGGGGTTCGATTTCCACTTCGGGTCTGTGTACATGGAGTTTGCATGTCCTTCCCGTGCTTAGAGGGTGTCCTTCCAGTTTCCCACAATCCAAAGACCTGCAGATTAGGCCAAGTGGCTTTCCCAAATTACCCGTAGTGTGTGAATGCCTGTGAATGTTGAACGGAGATCCTACCGTCATACAAATGGGAATAAATGCAATGGTCGCCGATGGACTACAGAAGTTCCTAGTTGTATGGATGGATGGAATGTTCTTAAACATGATGGGTTTCAAAATTCAGTTTGAAGACAATTTATGTGCATTTGGGCCACCATCAGCCATGACACTGCTCATAACCAGATTAATATAATGCTACTAATTATTAACAAAAATGTTACATGTAATTAATAGAACACAATATGGCGATAATTTATAATTTTTCATTATTCATTTTTTTTTTAACTGTTTAAAGTCACATCTAATCTAATGAAATGTCTGCAGAATGAACTTGGTCCTGTTATACTCTCTCAATCTTTCTAATATCTTAAAAAAAGGCCTCCATTCATGTTAACAATAAAAATAAAAAGTCTGGCGGAAAATCAATTGCTGCAAGAGAGTGACACTGGAGACTCCTTCCATAAATGTTAAATAAACCTGATGAAAAAAAGTTCATTGTTGTGGTGTTATAGACAATGAATCAACATCTTCTGACCAATCAGAAATGAGAACTCAAGTTACTGCACGTGGCATCAATTTACCACAAACACAGGACTGGAAAAAATAAAGACTCATGAAAAACATTATTTACTGACAGATAATTTTTGTTACCTGGAAGATGGTTAGGAGAGCAGTCAAATTTGTATGTAATGAGCATATGAATGGTATACATGAATAGTACATTTCTTTACAGTTTCTGCTCAGGCAATACAGAATGTGACCAACTCCATGAGCTCAACTCCAAATTGTTCCATTTAATAAGTTTCATTTGAAAAAGTAACAGTGACAAAAGTCTGCATACCGTATGTTTCCCATAAAGTGAAAATGAGAACAGAAATTCATGATTAACGATTTATGTGAATAAAAAAAGGTGGAAAACATGTAGATGTACTGTATAAATAAGCTACAAATATATATTGTCTTTATGGGGATTTGAACAGTAACAGGAGGTTTGAAAGAGGTTGTGGCTGTTACAAGGGAACACGTAGATCACGGTTTAAAAAGGTACTGTAAATGCAAAGGGTGTGCAAACTTTTGCACAATATACTTCTGGGCACATCTTGTATTCCAAATTAATCCAGTTTAACCTGTCATGTCGAGAGTGACCTGATATATAACAAGCTGTCAGTTTACATCATCATAAAACGTTTCAACTTTAAACTGGGAACCCAAATGTCAGATGATATTTGAGATTTCAGATGATATTTCATAGGGTGGGATTTGGGTGGTAAACGTGACAGTAATGGAGTCTTTCAACTTAGATCATAGTCCTGATGGGAATCGAGGCAGAAAGTCTGGAATTATTTGGCAACCTTGCGTAGTTCTGCGAGGACCCAGATGGCGAAGGTGAGCAGTGCTACGGATCCGGATTGGTGTGTGGCTGCCAGGGATGTGGGCACGTACAGGAGCAACGTGCTGATTCCTAGGAGGACCTAAGAAACAAACGAATCAAATTCAAGCAAGGCAGGATTAAAAGGTGTGTATGAAAAGCATTCACTGAGAGTTACTAAAAAAATAAAGAAATTACGAGTAGTACAAGTATGGAAAGAGAATCCTTTGATTTATTATAACAACGTGTTCACTTGCTAGTTGTCGTCAAGTGTCTTGTACCGGCTTTCATATGCAATTACTATTTTTTTCCACTAGATGTCAGCACCATTTCCATGTGTACAAAAAGAATGCGAGTTGGGCATCTGGATCATCATCCACTGAAAAATCAATCACATTCTAGCAAAGTGAAATATTAGACAAACCTATCTATAATTTCTTTAAATAAGATTATTAAGATTCTACAGTAGACTCACTTCTAGTCAAATGTTCCTAAAATTTCAGTCTAAAATTCAAAAAGTCTGGTTCATTCAACGTCTTTCAATAAATCAATTTCTTAAAATTATTTAGCAATAGAACAAGACATTTTTTTTTTATTTTAGTAACATTTGGCTAGAAATAAGCTTAAGCTCCAAATTAATCCTGATCTTATTTAATAAGAAGATAAGATTAATCCAGATCTTATCCAGATCATTCAAATCTTATGTTTGATTTTTGTCTTTTTTTTCTCCAATAATCTTACTATCTCTACTAATCTTACTAAATTATAGATAGGTCTGGCTAGATTCAAGAATACTTTATGTGCCAAGATGTCGTGAAATCGATGTCTTAAATCTTCAGACATGCTTCAAGAAGAAGGACAAAATACAATTCCCTCTCTCACCTGCGAGTCTACCACATTTGCACAACTGTGTATATTGTTAAAACCACAGCACTGTAGTCAATACTAACCTCAAAAAGTAGTTATGGCAAATAACCGCCACTTTGAAATAACAGTCACCGCTTATTGGCCTGCATCGAGCAAATAGAGGAATTGATTTAGAAATCCTCCAGTGTATTACTATTAAAACCTGAAAGGGATAGTGCTGAATAATCAGCTTTGTGGAAAAAATGTGGACAGGAAAAGAAGTTACACCATACAAAAAAAAAAAAAGAAATGAAAAAATGATGACCAGAATGTACAGAATGTACCACGGCATTACCTCAATAGAGTTTTTCTTCCCTAAAATAAATTTTAACCTGATAAATGAGCGAGGTCTTGATATACGAGTACTGTAGTACGTACTGTATGCGCTTTGTCTGCCGCTTTGTGTGACGTGATCACAACTGAGACAATGGTTCTTCTCTCTTTCACGCTGTGGGATTGTGGGTAATCGTCTCCCATGCTCAGTCTCAGTGCGTGTGCGTCACTCGTATAGTCACATGGAACGAATTATGCTCGCAATCCAGGGTTTAACTGGATGTCAAATGTCTTCAATTATTAGTAATGCAGACACAATAATACCATGTGTGGTGTTTCTCATATGAAGCTGTACCTACTGTAAAGATTGTAGTATACTAGACAGTTATAAAGTAAAAAGCTGCTGTACAACTCTAACTCTTAAGTGTCAATTAGAATTTTTTTCCCTTTTAACACTTTTTTTTTTTTAATTTCCCTACACATTTTAATTATGAATAGATACCCTAATGCTCGGACTTTCTGAACGTACACCAGTGAGCCACTGACCTGTGTGTATGCCGTGGCAGTCAAGCAGCCGATTGCAATCTTTGCCCTCCTGGGCAGCTGCATGCGTCTGGAGAAATAGAAGAGGCCGGTGATGGCTGCTAATGTGCTAATGCCCTAAAGGAAGATAAACAACTATTTACTCAATAGAAGGAAAACCAGGCTACACCAAGACAATTAGGAAGGTTGGGCTTTATTTCAGCAGGCTGCTCAACCGGATAGAATCTTTTCATCTTTGGGTGCAAAGGGCTTAACAGGACTTAACTTTCCTCTAGTCTGATATGTCATGTTTATATTCCGATATAATGACCTCAATACGTTTGAAATGGAAATTAGGGCAATTGGCAAATATAAAGACAAGCCAGTCAATTTCTATTACAGAACATAATTACTGAATACATTTACTGAATGTACAGAATGTAATCATGTAATAATAAAATTAGTGAACGAGTGGGAAAAGAAGAACCAATATAATATAAAAATATATTAAATAAACTTACAATTATTATTGTGATGTTACAACGTTGTGGCTAAATAGTATGACTTTGAAGTTCAATTCGAATTTATTCATCAAAGGTTGCATCAAAGGCACATAAATATAGCACAAAGCCAGTTTTGTTTTATTTGTCCAAAAGTATTCAAGATATTTTAATGTTTGAATGATAAAGGATTTGGTCTTTGTTAAGTGTTTGTCCATGGTTAGGTTTTCCCTAGATGGTGTTAAATTTCCCTGGTTTCCCAATTTCTCTTTCTTTGTTCTCTGTACTTTCTTTTCCTTTCTTATATGGTATTACCATATAAAAGTGAATAATGTGTGTATGTCTTTCTCTCTCTCCCAGCCGGCAAGCGGTAGAGACACATCATCTGCTCTTCACAATCTAAGGGCTCAGTCCGGTCTCATCATTTCTCAACTTAGTAATGGTCAAAGTAAAGAACCTCCTTGCCAGTTCATTGTTTGCCAACACATTCTTATTGTCAAGAATAACTCTGTTAGCGCTTCAAATATTTGCTTCTGTTTCATTTTAATAAATTTAATTCACTAATAATCACTTTAGAAAGATCAGTCTCCCAGTGAACATTGGTTTTCATTCATGTTCTAGATGAAAAATCTCTTTAAACCACAGTGCAGTGCTCATTCGTGCTCACCAGTATGCGGTGGTCAAACTGGACGGTGGTGGGGTTCTCAAAAATGTTCTTGATTGTTGGGGAGAAGGCGAGAAGATCATCCGGGATCCAGTAATCGCCCATTTTGGGGAAAGAGTTGTACACCAATCCGGCGTCAAGGCCGGCGACAAAGGCTCCTGAGAAGAAACATCACATCCTTATCCTTGCTAATTAGAAACATTCATTCATTTTTGGCCCAAAGGTGGGCATTAGTCCTTACCTGAGAGAGCTGTGAGAAAGACCAACGCCCCTGTGCCCTTAGCAAACCTCCTGAGCTGCACAATACGTCTGGAGTCAGGAAGCTGTAAAAAGGAAAAAGCTTTTTACAATTTACACTTTTAGGGTCAGAAAACCTGTGTTTTATGTACATCCGTGTATATACCTTATTGTCAGGTAGCATTAATGTGAGCCCTGTCCAAAGACTGCCGCAATAGAGTAGAAGAGCTGAACCAAGATGAGACGCCAGCCTGTACTGACTCACACGAGGAACGTCATACGAGTCTGGCTTCTCTTCCAGTCCACTCTTCACCATGTACCAACCCAGAAGACCCTATGAGGAAATAAAAATATCCATTAAATCCCCCAAAAAAATCATATGAAGAATTCTAGGAGCTGTCATTGTCATAACAAATTACACCAATAATGGTACTGTGTGTATACACACACACACCATCAAACTCTATCTTTGACGGCACCACAGACCACAGACACGAGGCGAGGTCTTATGGGAGAAGGGTAGTTTTATTTAGGATAATGGGAAAAATGGAAGAAAGGGAGAAAAGAACTGAGGGTTGCACGCTGGGTTGCAGGCTGACACTTGACCGGTGTAAGTACAGTAATGCTGCAGTGGCTTGTGCAGGTCTTTGCGTGGCTTTGTGCAATGCGATTCTCAAACAGCGGCCTTTAGCGCTTCTGCCTGTGAAGCTCCCGGACTGCGTGGTTTCATCCTTTTTCTGGCTGCTTTTAAATTAGTGCACGTAGATAAGCAGTGTCCCATCCGACTGCCCCTGGGCCTTGAGCTTAAACAAGTGAGTTTGTGATGTTCCGTCTGGCTGCCATCAGGTGAGACTGATGACATGGCAGTACACAGGTCATTCAACTTTAGACACTGAACCCGAGCAGGTGACTGTCCCTTCACCTTTATCCAGCTAGCTCAAATGGATTCAATGGCGGCACTTATAAAAAGAGCAGTGGCAGGAAGAGGGGTGGAATTGCATGCGTGAGCTGGTGCGACAACAGCGTAGAGTGCATAGCGTGCTCAAGTAGGTGCATTGACAGCATTGCAGGTTCACCTCTTCATGACACTTGTGTGCGGAATGGTCCTGGTTGGCAGCTTTAAAGTGGCAGAGTGGTTTCTTTTGGACAGCATCTCTTGCATGCTTTATGCAGCTTTACCTCTCCATTCCCTGGGGCGCCCAGCTGGCCCCACATAGCCATTCATTGGCACAACTCTGAGCCCTTGTGACTTCTGATGTCCGGGCGGCTTTTCCTCATCGGCTGGTGGATGGCAAAAGCTGGTGCTTGGTGTGGATTAAGGGCAGTGCACCTGCCTTGGAGCGGCATGTGGTTCCTACGCCCACTTGTGAATCCCAAGCAAAGCTTGAGCACTGGAAAACCCGCAGCGGACCAGGATCTCACATATGTGGTGATCAATCGGCAGCATTCAGTTTGCTCGACTCTGGAGTGTGTGGCATTACTCGCATGCTGCTCTAGCCTCTAGTGTTGGCCCCTACGGTTTACACACCTGCAGAAGGGTATGCCGCCTCTGTAAGAAACCATCGGAGTGAGCGAGGTGCGAAAAGATTTGGGCATATGCTATGCCCATCATTAGTTTACACTGTGACATATATGGAGAGAGTGAGAGAGATAGATAGAAAGATAAATAGATAGATAGATACACATATATACTAGTGTATATATAATGTGTGGTGTATTTTATAATTATTATGTGGTTATAAGAATAGTTATTATACAATACCTGGAAGAAAACGAAGCCACACAAGCCCACGACACGAGCCTTCATCGAGCGGTTGAAGTAACCTTTCTTCCAGAAATACATGGCGGGCAGGATGTAGGCTAACCCCACTAGCCTTCCCCACATACGGTGCCCCCATTCCATGTAGAAGATGAACTTAAACTCTGTAAGGGTCATGTCATGGTTCATTCTGTTGAAAATCGAAGTGATGTATTAGATAAAAGTGAACAGATATTAGGAATAACAAGAATGATGAGGTATTGAGCAAGCGTGTCTGCAGGAGTGAGTGGTTTGGTTAAGAGTGGCTTGGGTAGTGGGGATATGTGGAGAAGCCAAGAATGTCTGCAGGAGCAGGTAGAAATGGTCAAGTGTGTGTACCGGATCACAAGTGATTGGTGAAGGATATCTGCCAGAGGGAGTCGCTTTGGTGAAAAGTACATGCAGGAATGAACTAGATTGATTGGCGAGATTGGTGAGGAGGGACTGCGAGAGAGGGAGGGATTGGTAAAAAGCATCTGCGGGATTGGGAGGGATTGGTGAAGAGCGTCTGCGGGAGTTGGAGGGATTGGTGAGGAGCATCTGGGGGAGAGGGAGGGATTGGGAAATAGTGTCTGTGTGAGAGGGAGGGATTGGTGAAGAGCGCCTGTGGAAGTTGGAGAGATTGGTTAAGAGCATCTGCAGGAGTTGAAGAGATTGGTTAAGAGCGTCTGCGGGAGTTGGAGGGATTGGTTAAGAGCGTCTGCCTGAGTTGGAGGGATTGGTCAGGAGCATCTGGGGGAGAGGGAGGGATTGGTTAAAAGCATCTGCGGGAGTGAGAAGGATTGGTGAAGAGCGCCTGTGGGAGTTGGGGAGATTGGTTAAGAGCGTCTGCGGGAGTTGGAGGGATTGGTGAGGAGCATCTGCGTGAGAGGGAGGGATTGGTGAGGAGCATCTGCGTGAGAGGGAGGGATTGGTAAAAAGCATCTGTGGGAGGAGGAGGGATTGGTGAAGAGTGTCTGCGGGAGTTGGAGGGATTGGTGAGGAGCATCTGGGGGAGAGGGAGGGATTGGTAAAGAGTGTCTGCGTGAGAGGGAGGGATTGGTGAAGAGCGC
>JAOVVB010000034.1:6528515-6542103 GCA_028570985.1 Heterobranchus longifilis | reverse complement strand
ATTTTAGAGAAATTTACCAATTAATTCATTAAAAATCCTAAAATTTTCTTATTTTGTCTCTCATAGTTGAGGTATACCTATGATGAAAATTACAGGCCTCGCTCATCTTTTTAAGTGAGAGAACTTGCACAATTGGTGGCTGACTAAATACTTTTTTGCCCCACTGTATTCATGGATTAGCAAGGGGGGGCAATTACATTTTGACATAGAGCCACGCAGGTGTGGATAATCATTAAAAAAAACTACAGTTTGTATTCACTTTAATTCAATATTAAAATTAGTAAAATTTTAATGATCTCAATCATTTATGTGTGACAAATCTGCAAAAATATCTGAAAAGACTTTTTTCACAGAACTGTAAAGTAATAATAATAATAATAATAATAATAATAATAATAATAATAATAATAAACATTTAGTCAAGAATAATATAGCAACACTGAACACTTTTTAATCTGTCAATGACCCCTCTGTAAATATGCAAACTTTTTTTTTTAACCTTTTGGACTTTCACGTTTGTCACTTGTCACATACCCTTTACAGCTGTAACATATTTTTTTCCACATATCTCAGCCTCAAAGTTTCAAATTTTGGGTCAAAGCACAGGATCAGCTATGGAACAGCACCCCTGTAGCAGAAAGGGGTGGTTACGGGACCAACAGAGGCAGCTTGGCAATGTTTCAGGATGTACCTCTAACCTTCTGATCAATAAACCAGAACCTTACCCATTGAACCACAACTGAGCCCGCAACTTTTCAACCTTGCCAGTTATCTAGACTTAAAATTGACTTCAGACAAAAAAAACTTCTTTTCCAATCCCACGTCTAACTGTAATATCGTGACATTGGTTGCACAGTTCTATGGCTCTTTTTTTCACTTTCAGGCACTGGTCATGTCTAATAATGCAAGAAAGGAGTCGACTGTAGGGGAAACTGTCAATCTGATGTCAGCCGATGCTCATCGCTTCAATGACGTCACCAACTTTATCCACCTGCTCTGGTCGTGCCCATTACAGATTTGTATGTCCATAGCATTTCTGTGGATTGAACTGGGGCCTTCTGTTCTGGCTGGTCTCTTGGTAATGTTGCTTTTGGTTCCCATCAATGGGTTACTGGCCACCAAATCCAGGTCTTTCCAGGTACTTTATTATTGTGACTTAATGCTATGACAAAATGTGGTGAAAATGTATAACAATCCAATTCTTTTTGTCCTACAGCACTTCTTATCAAACAGTTGTGTTGAAGATATTATGAATACCTTCATAATGCATTTTATAGCAGCTTTAGTCTAGTTTTGAAACTGTTGTGTGAGTTGTAATAAGTAGTTATCTTCATAGCCTCTTGCACAACATCATAACCATTTTGTAACTCATGATAATTTATAAGGTATAAGCATATGAAATATTAGTATCCTAAAAGTATTATTTCCATTCATTATAACTATGACCCAGAAAATATACCATAATAATGTACCACTTGCGTGTACCAGTGTGCATACAAATAAGCAGTGCATTAATTAACTAGAGACAATATGGGATTAGAAATATAATGCATTATAAAAAGTGCTTATAGTGCATTTTATTAACAAATTATCAATGCATAGGTTATCATAGACAAATCATTCATAGAAATTGTTAGCATAAAATTAAATGCTTATGCTTTATAAAGCATTATATATAACTTTAACCCCTTATGTTTGCTCAAGCTAAACATTGTGTACAGTATACAGTACTTTTAAATAAAATTGATATTTACATTTAAGAAGTAGTTACCAACACTGCTTACATTGATTCATCCTTTTTTTAAAATATATATTTGCTAGAAAAGCCTATAGGATCCTGCACTAACTTTGAAGTGACACATTTCTGCACAAGCACACTGTTATTAAATTGCCTTTTAATTTAATTAAAGGGGCCCAGAAGTATTTTTCTTTTTGCCTAAAATCGCAAGAGTATTGCTGCGTAATTAATTAATGCATAAGAAAAATCCAAAATGTCTAGAGTTTATTCTAATTGAGTCCTCTGCCGTTGATGTGGTGTTTAATGAGGACAAAATATTCAGAGTAATTAACTTACATTACAGCACAGAGCCAACAGAGTTACTGATGTACTGAACTCTAAGTCAAGTGTTTGTTTTTTTTTCTACATGAAATTGTCACGTACGAAAGAGGAGTGAGGACGGATGTTTATCACAGTTACGTTTCAGCATATTAAACACAAATGCTAAGTACGAGCAGGAACATGAAAAAAATGTCGACAATCTAGCTCCTGAGGTTAAACGTACGGCTAATGCTAATGCTAATAACAACCAACACAAGATACTAACAGGTACAAAACAGAAATATAAACAGCAAATTGAACAAAATAGACAACAGCACAGACACAAGACAAAGACTTAACTGAGACAAGCACTATATATAGACAGACCTGATGCAGGAGAATATAATTAAGACAATGTGACTGGTGAAGTGCATGATGGGAATTCCTTCTGAAACACAAAAGTCTTCATTCATTTATCTTTTCCTATACCTGGAGCCTGGAGCTTATCCCAGGAGACTTTGGACACAAGGTGGGGCAAAGTCTCCTGGGATACACCCTGGACAGGATGTACCCCGCCTTGTGCCCAAAGTCTCCTGGGATACACCCTGGATAGGGTGTACCCTGCCTTGTGCTCAAAGTGTCCTGGGATACACCCTGGACAGGATGTACCTTGCCTTGTGCTCAAAGTCTACTGGGATACACCCTGGACAGGGTGTACCCCACCTTGTGCCCAAAGTCTACTGGGATACACACTGGACAGGATGTACCCAACCTTGTGCCCAAAGTCTACAGGGATACACCCTGGACAGGATGTACCCGACCTTGTGCCCAAAGTCTACTGGGATACACCCTGGACAGGATGTACCCAACCTTGTGCCCAAAGTCCACAGGGATACACCCTGGACAGGATCCACCCGACCATGTGCCCAAAGTCTCCTGGGATACACCCTGGACAGGATGTACCTCACTTTGTGCTCAAAATCTCCTTTGCACAAAACAACGTGCCAATCCATCACAGGGCACGCACACCACAGGCAATTTGGAATCGCCTATTTAACTAATGTGCAAGTCTTTGGACTGCGGGAGAGAACCAGAGGTTCTGGAGAAAACATGCCAAGCTCTGGCAGAACATGCAAACTACACTAACCCGAGCCAGGAATTGAACCCTCGACCTTAGAGCTTCAAGGCCATAGTGCTATGCCACCATGCCACCAATTACAAGCACAAAGGAACAGACAAATGTGAAAGGTCAATGACAATTGCCATTTCCCTCATACATAGCGCATATATATTAGTATACTGTATATTAGAACCTCCCAATGAACCTGCAGCATGCATGGGACTGCGTAAGGGCAACGGTGTGAGGTGAATAAACAATATACAATAAGTATGCAGGCGAATAAATACAAAGGGCTTAGAACAAAGAATTTCATATAAACACTTGACTGCGCAGTGTGTATCAGTCTTGTAGAAGGATTGATTAGTGCACCTGTGTATCAGGTGGCAGCAGGGTGTTGAGAATTCAGTGGATGCAGTGGCTGTTTTGGAAGAAAAATAAACAATGATCTTCGTAGCTTTTGTCCACCGCAAGGTCTGAGCAGGTCTAATACCAGACAGTGATGCTCTCTATTGATTCCTGTATAAATTCCTGCTTAACAAAAGATGTACTGTCTCCTTTTTTTCACTCACAACTTCATTTTTTCATTTTCAGATGGAAAACATGAAGTTTAAGGACAAACGCATGAAAATGATGACTGAAATCTTGAATGGCATTAAGGTATACAGTTTCTTTCATTTTACATTGGATATACTGATAATGCTACCTTCTAAGTTTATGAAACTTGATATTCAGGCGCACTGAACTATGGGCATGTTTTTTTTATTTAAACATGTATAAAGTAGTCATATTATATCATGTCGTTTACAAGACGATGGCATTATGACTATGATAAACTGAAAAGGTGAGAAGCTGTAGTTCCTGGTGTCAACTTGACAGCTGTTTGTCTTTTAGACCCAGCTGCCTCTGTGCTGCTGCCTGGAGGATTCTTCAACGATTATTCCCTTTGTGCTCGTCTTTAACTTCCTGTTTTTGCCCTTTCCTTTTCCTTCCTCTCTCACAGCTTTTTTTTTTTTGAGCTTTGTTTTAATTCCCCCATTGTTTTGCAGATTCTTAAGCTTTATGCTTGGGAGCCCTCTTTCCAGACTCAGGTTCAAGACATTAGAGAGAAGGAGTTGAAGGTGATGAGGAAGTTTGCCTACCTGTCATCTGTCTCTACCTTTATCTTCTCCTGTGCTCCAGCCCTGGTGGGTGCCAAGAGTTTTAAACAGGATTTACGTTTCATACATTTTATCCTCGTATTAAAGGGGTGCTCAAGGCAAACCGGGACTTGTGAACTGGAACTTTCCTGTGAATAAAGACATAAAATTGATTGACATTTACAGAAGGTTTCAAGCCCACTGCATGAACATTCACTGAGTGGAACACCAGATCCTTGAAAATTGATAGATAACTTGCAGAAGACATGAATGTGTGTGGGAACGGTACACACAATCATCCACAAACAGCACTTGCATGTTACAGAATGTTTAATTAGCAGTGAGTTATTGCCACGTCTGATTTACAGTCCTGACTTGCATTTCCACATGTTTAGGCCATTAAAGGAGTTTCTGGGAGGCCAGCGTTTTAGATTTTCAAGCACTGGGATAAGTGCGCTGGGATAAGTGCATTAGTGTGGTAGGTGATTATATAGAGAAATAATGGTATTTTAGCTATCATATATCATATATATTCTGTTATTCTGCCCGATTCAAAGTCCCGGTTTGACTTGAATGCCACTCGTTTATGAACATATTTGATTTTCTTTTTGTAAGTAGTTTTTAACTAATGATATGGCAAGAAAGGAAAAGTCATTATAATTCTAAGTATATTTTTTTAATTGTAGATTTTAAATAACCAGATTTAATTATCGATTGATTGATTGATTGATTGATTTATTGATTGATTGATTGGTGTTAAGAATTGGTAATCATGTGACTGTGACTAGGCTTAGGAGCTTGACTAGAGATTGTGAAGATGTCATTAATTGATGGATGTCCCAAAGTTGCATTATTATTATTATTATTATTATTAGTATTATTATTATTTTTATTATACATTTTTTTTTTAGTTTTGTAAATGACAATATATTAATATTAGTCTAATAGTCCTGAATGACATGATGATCCCACTGACTCTGAATGAGCGAGTTGTTGTGTGAAATTTGTGCTTGTGCAGGTGTCCCTGGCAACCTTTGCAGTTTTTGTGTCTGTCAGTCCGGATAACATCTTGGATGCACAAAAAGCTTTTACGTCCATCTCTCTCTTCAACATACTACGTTTCCCTCTGGCCATGCTCCCCATGCTGATTTCCTCCATTGTACAGGTACCCATCAAGCACGAAGATCGTATCATATCTCAAATATTCTTTGAGTCTTCTTTTGTCTTTAACAGTGACAAGCACTAAATTAATCTTTAAAATACTTTAGAATATTTCATCATATTATAATCTTAAATATTTAAAGCTGTTAATTTATATTTTGCGTTTAAATGGGCATTATTTATATTATGCATATTGTATATACTGTACTTAACACACACACTATGCAAGTTAAGCTTTGCATATTTCATAAAGTTGAAATCCCTTTGATCTTTTGACCATAGACAGTCGTATCTAAAAAGAGGCTGGAGAAGTTTCTTGGTGGAGAGGATCTGGACACAATGGCAGTGCAGCACAGTGACAAGAAGGGTACAGCTCATGCGCATGTTTTACATGATTAGCCACATTTAAAGAAAGTTATTTGTAATTTATGGATGTATACCACACGGAATGTGTGAAACTTTATGATGAACTTCAAATATCATCATTATTTTTTCATGTGTCTAAGACTTAATGCAGTGCTGTAAGTCCAAACACGAGTGTGTGCATATTGAATAGGTTCCCCTGACTATGCATGCTTAACAGCTAGCTGATTTGGATTTACCTGCTCCTAATTTATTATCACTGAGTAGCTTTAAAATGTCAGGGACATTTAAATTTTAAAAAATGTTCACATGTGTAATAATACAAAATGAACAAGGAAATAATTGATGTGTATTTAAAAAAATTTACTGAAGCTGATATTAGAAATTTTGTTTTTCTTTTTTTTCTTCTTCCTTTTATTGATCAGACACTGCTGTAAGTGTAAGCAACGGCACTTTTACCTGGGGAATCGATTCCGAACCCGCTTTGAAGAAGTGAGTATTTATTTATTTATTTTTCTTCTGTCAGCCTGAGAGCTGTAACAATTTGTCATCGATTCAGTAGACATTGATTTCTGTTAGAGGTTTTTGGTCTACGTTCACATGACGAGCCACATTGTTCAATGCATTTTTTTATTATTATTATTATTGTTTGCATGTCTGACATGAATGACAGTTCTCATTTAAGGTATCGGACATGTGAAATGCGAAAGTGACTCAGATGCGGAAAAAAAAAGAAAAAGATAATTGAATCACTTAAGGCTGCTAATGTGAACACATTTATTTTGCAGCATTTGGGAGACACCCTTATCCAGAGCGTCTTACATTTTTATCTTATTATACATCTGAGTAGTTGAGGGTTAAGGGCCTTGCTCAAGGGTCCAACAGGTGCCGGTGTTTTGATCCTGGGACCTTCCGATCAGTAGTCCAATGCCCTAACCTCTGAGCTACCACCTGGATTTTCTGCTAAAATCCATACCATAATATAAGACTTAATGTGTGCTGAGATGATACATGAGATGACTAACATTTCTTATTCAGAAAATGCTTCATGACTTCTACCTACATCACATACTGTACATGAGGAACGGTTAATTTTGCATGAAAAACCACCTGTAATTTAAAATTACAGCAATTATCAATCAAACGCTGGCCTAATTGAACCCTGGCAATTATTTTTGGTCAATTAACTCTTTCAAGGTCGACATGTTGTGTTCATGTTGCTATAAGTGTGTGCGTTACCTGCTCGCTTGAATCCTACTGGAAAATCAGTAAAGACTCAATTAGTGCAGTCTTTTGTGCTCAGTATACTTTACCTATTTTCCTATTCACCTTTCAAAGGCATCTTAAGGCCCTTCATGTGGGATTGCATCTATTTGCATAAAAATCTAAATCTAAAATCTAAATGGGATTCTTTATTATTATTATTATTATTATTATTATTATTATTATTATATACTGATATAAGTAGCTTTGTATATTAAAAGCCTTTGTGTTTCCTTACAGTGTGTCTCTGGACATTAAGCCAGGTCGCCTAGTGGCTGTGGTGGGAGCGGTGGGTTCGGGAAAGTCATCTCTGATCTCAGCTCTGCTCGGGGAAATGCACAATGTCTCCGGCTCAGTCCACATCAAGGTAGTGAGGCAGATAATTGGCTACCGTCTGTGCATTACTCCACTCACATTTATCAAGCTTTAGCATGCATGCTTCAATACTCAGAGGTTCAGAAATATCAGAAGCCAATAAGCCAATTTTCAGCAAATTATTTATTTTCTCAGAAATGCTGCTTATATGGATCAGTGTTTCTTAATCCTTATTCTGGAGTAATTCCACCGGGTGATTTCCTCCCTCTAGCTCAACCACTTCAACCTAATGTAGGTTTGGTTAATTTAGCACGAAACCCAGGATGAACAGGGAAGTGGTGCTGTAAAATATCATGATCTAAAAACATCATATCCTTCTGTAAGTGCAAGTGTCAATATATAAAACAAATTGATTGTGCTTAGATCAAAGTTGCGCTTTGAAAACTGCCTACGTTAAGCCTACATTAAAGGTCCCATATTTTACTATTTCATAATGCAGGTTCAAACAATCTGTTGTGTCTCTGTTAATGCTCTAGCTGGAATACCCCTCAGTAAGCCATTCTGTTTGGTGAGCAACAAGCTGGGGGGAGGGTATTTTCTTATATGACATCACAATAGGGGGAATGTCTAATTTGAGGGAGAACGTCTAATTAAAAAAATGGAAAAATTACTAAAAGCAGGATAGTTTTTCCTTACATCTTCATCGTTTTTCCTCACATCTGAACATCTGAAAAAGAACTAAAGTGTAAATTTTCCTTAAAATGTCCCCTTTATCACTTATAGGCTTAAAGGCTTAGTGTAACAGATTTATGCTTCACTAAAGCCCTATTCGGACGGGACTAGTTTCCCAAATGACGTTTGAGTTAAAAAAATTTTCAGACGACGTCTGTCATTTCATGTATGCATTCAGATGGGACTAACATCTCTGTGTTTATTATGACATTATTGGTGCACAAACTTGAATACCGGCGCGCTAGAGATAGTACGGTAGTTCACGTTGACCAAAACACAAAAGAAAACACGTTTTGGAAAAAACATTTTCGACAATACAGACGAGTTTGATAAAAAACAGTAGGTAATTTGCTCTGGAATTTTTACAGAAGTCGTGTGAGAGAAAGACAGACATGGCAGATTCGGACGGGATTAAAATCACAAAGTACATCTGTGAAACAGAAATTTCTCTAACGACCCCCTGTAAAACTAGTCCCGTCTGAATAGGGCTTTACTTGTATTATATGAACACAATATGGAAACTTAGTGATCAACATAAACAATGACGGACAGCTGACAGCAGTTCCTTAAACGGGCTTTCTGACAAGCCTGGCTGGGAATTGAACCCGGACCCTGGAGGTGCAATGCAACAGTGCTAACCACTACATCACCGTGCAAAATGACAATTAAGAGTTCAATAATTTAATCAAATTGGCCAATCAAACTTTCCAGATGCAATTATTAAAGTGTTGCGATACTGACCTTATTACTTTAAATAATAGTCAACAACAGCAATAATAATAATAATAATAATAATAATAATAATAATAATATGGCTGATAATAAAAATTTAGGTCAATTTCATTTCCAAACAAAGTTTCTGCATACATAATAAAGCTACAGTATCGGTTTTAGTATTTATATTATTCAGCTTTTTTATCTGAGTGGGGAGGGTTTCTGCATTATCTGACAAACTACGCACTATTAAATTTTATTGTGAAAGCCACAATGCAACGGCAAGAGCAAGCACAGCTCAGTGAGTTTAAATACAAGTTATGAGAGCATGAGAAAGAGCGAAGTAAAGTAATATTTTAAAAGTGGAATCCCAGGCTTTGCAAAAATCATGACACTGTCACTAAAGAATTAATTTGTTAATAGTAATTAACATTTTACAGCATCATATTTGCCAGATCGACACATTTTGTGGATGTCCTAGACAATTGGACAACTGTAAATACCCCTGGGGAGGAACTTTTTCATTTTGTGGGGTCTTATGTAACTCAGTTAGTGAGCTTATAGGAAGATTTGACTATGATTAAAATAAATTTAATATAAGTTACCTAAAGAATGGACCATCAGTCCACCAACATACTCCAGAGAGCAACATAATCACCACAATGCAGTAAGTAAGTGATTCTGTATTAAATTATTTATTCTTAATTTTCAGTGGGTGGAGAATCGTCTAGTCCACATTCTCCACTGTCGGTTCCTGTAGCAGAACTGAGGCTGGTGCTGCTGGGGAGGACGGGGTCTGGGAAGAGTGCAGCAGGAAACACCATCCTGAGCAGAGAGGAGAGGAACCAGGCTTCTACAGCTACATCTACATCCACCCAGCAGTGTGAGAGCACAAAGGGGGAGGTGGCTGGGAGGAAGGTGACTGTGGTGGACACTCCTGACTGGTTCTCTTCTGGACTCTCTCTGGAGAAGCTGAGATATGATGTGGGACTCTGTGTCCAACTGTCTTCTCCAGGACCCCACGTTTTCCTCTTGGTCATACCTGTAAAGCAGCCTCCAGGTGAGGAGAAAGGGGTGCTGGAGAAAATGGAGAAGATTTTTGGAGAGAGATGCTGGAGAAACACCATGATCATATTCAGTGTCACTGATGATCTTCAGAAGAACAACATTGAGGGGTTTATCCAATCAGAAGACCAGGAGGTCCGGAGACTTGTAGAAAGATGTGGGAACAGGTTTCACTGTCTCAACATTAAGGAGACTGGAGATGATTCTCAGGTCTTAGAGTTGCTGGAGAAGATAGAGGAAATGGTGGAAGGAAGCAAAAAGAAATTCTACAGCAGTGAGATCTACCTGGAGACAGAATCTCAGATAAGATTGATAGAGACTCAGATTCTAAAGGAAAAAGAAAAGAAAAGGATAAAAATGAAGATGGAAGTAAAGGAGAAAATAGATAAGGAGGTGCAGGACTCTCTGAGAAAAATGGAAGGAATAATCCAGGAGCATGAAGGAGACATCAGACATCTGAATGACCGAACAACTGAACTGGAGAGAAGGATGAAAGAAGAGAGAGATGAAGAGAAAAAGAGAGAACTTGAGAGGGAGCTGAAACGAGAGGTAGAGCAAAGGACAGAAATGGAAGAAAAGGTGAAAAAACTAAAAGAAAAGAGAGAGTGGGAGAGGAGAGAGATGGAGGAGAGGCACCAACAGGAGATAGAGAAGATCAGGGAGGTGTATGAAGGAGATATCAGGATGGAAACAGAGAGAAACCTCATGAAGATCATCCTGCCTGAACTCCAGAGAAACATTTTGGCCTCAAAAACAAAGATGCAGGAAGAGTTCAGCAGACAGATGAAGGAGAAGAACAGAGAGCTGGAGACTCTTAAACAGATACTTTTTAAGGTCACAGAATCACACAGTCTGCTAAGTGAAGCATACCGTATAACTGTGTTGAGCTTACCGGAAACAACAGAGTGACTTTAGTGAATATGAGGCAGAGGAAATTAGACTTTTTATTAGACTCGTGTACATGGATCCTGACCCACTTAGTACAATGGAAGTATGTTTGCCTGTCTCTGGGGGAAAAAAAGCTTGGTTCAACCCCCAACATGAAACCCAGGCACAGGCGTGCACAGTGCAGTGTACTTTCTGGTCCCAAGGCTGGATAAAATGTAAGGAGAGTAGGAAATGCATTTGCCAAAAACCTCTGTCAGTACAAATATGTAGATCTGTTGACCTGTTGTGGCCCCTAACAGGAGCAGCTAAAAAAAGAAGAGCAATAGTATAAAAGATCCTGACTTTATACCATGTGATATACCTCACTGGCTAGTTCACAACAATTTGTATATTTCTGTTAAATTAACTTCTGGTAAAACTGTCATCTAAAACTAACTCTTCTATAAATATTTAATAGCACAGTGCAGGAGAATTCTCTATTCTGATTGTTCAGAAAATGTGTTTTTTGACTGCAGCCCTGAACAACAAGGACGAGTTACATCCAGATTGTATAAACATATTTATAAAAATATAAATATGTTTATATTTTTACTGTAATATTTTAGTTCTAAATTGGTACTAACATAACTTATTATCTACAGTGTATGTAATCACAGAAATCAAAAACACAAACTGTTCATAATCAGGGGAGACGTTACATTTTATACTGTCACTACACTCACTACCGTTCACTTCACAATTTGTGTAACAAATACACTGCATCACTATGACTCCTACTTACAAACTTATCTTTGACAATGTTTAGAGCTGGAAAATCTACAAAGATGGAAACATAAAATGAAGTTGTAAAACATAATCAATGACACTTTCTGTTAGAGTAAAGGTTTTATTAGTGTCACTCCAGAGAAACATTTTGGTCTCAAAAACAAAGATGCAGGAAAGGTTCAGCAGACAAACAGAGGAGAAGCACAGAGAGCTGGAGACCCTTCAGAGACACATTCAGAGCTCACAGAGACTCACAGACTGAGGGAAGAAGTTTACCAGGAAACAGTGATGAGTTTAATATATCAGAACCAGCAGCAGGTTTAGTTCACACTGCATGTAGGACTTTGGTGTGATTTTGCTGTTAGAATTGATGTTATGTTATAATTTTGTGCCACTATAAACAAAGCTGTTAATAAACATCTGGCATTGTGAGAAATTTTATTACTGAAATCACATCAAACTCACAGAACAATTACACACACAGTAGTGGCAGTTGTGAGAAACTAGGTAATCTGTGGACTAAATACATGTTTATATATAGATATAGATAATGGCAATCTGATACACTTTTTTGACACTACTATTAAACAAAAATTATTTAAAATAATTTTTTCTTATAAAGTTTATTTAAAGTAATAAAATTGAATTACTCTATGTCCAACTCTAAGTCTTTAGTACAGATGGTTTCTCATTTATGTGACAAACTGCATTAATTCTTATAATTAGCTGAGAGAGAGAGAGAGATTGGTGAAGGAATCTTATCTATAGCTTTTGAAAGTGGACAGGAATTGTTAATGGACAGAGGGTGGACTAAAGATCGTGGACGAGGTGTCAGCGTATGCAGTGTGAAAACACATCGTATTTATTTACGTTTTATAAAGGCTCAGCAGGACAAAGCTGTGCAACTTAAATCAAATCAACAGAAACAGGAGCCGTTCTAGTCGAAGAGTAATATTTAACTCATGTCCCAGCTGGGGAGTGGATGCCCGGTGCAGATGGGACACTCCTGTGCTGAGCTGGCTGATGAGTGCAGGTGGTAACTTTTTCTCAGCAGTCGCTCTTTTCTGGTGATTGTCCAGAGGTCTCGGAGTCTGCAAGGAAAGGAGACGTGTATAAGTCACATGCCCTAATCATCCTACTCCCCGGACAGAGGTTTCCCGCCCCTTTATTAGACAGCGGATGATAGCGGGATGGTAGATGGTAACTCGCTGCTGGTGTTCCATAAATTCACTCTACTCATCTAGTGATGGGTCTTTCTTGAATGATTTGTTTATTTTGCCGGAAAGAATGAGTCATCTCGGAAAATGATTCATTCAGTCGCCCTTGGACAATATCATAGGTTCTGTACAGTACACTAAGTAATTAATTCTCTGAGGTCGCTGGTCATGCCACGTAACCAGCGTCATTTTTGTTCTTATCAGGGCAAAAGACATTAAGAATGCTCTGTTGATTTTGGTCACACAAATAAGTGTTAAACACCACTTGAATCTGTTAGATGTCTACTTTTTTTGTGCACACTCACAATAACAACAAAAGTGTGTGTTTATGCAAAATAAGGAAAGTGTGCACAGTGTGCACGTTCTTTCTTTTGTCTCTCCGCGAACTGTTTTTAAAAACATATCATTTAATGAACTGAAACTCTGCGAAAACAAGACACACAGACATGAGACAGACTATATATCTATAAAAAGCTTGAAGTGTATACGTTAGGCTACTGTACGTCTTGACTCATTTGCGTAAGGACGGTAATTGGATGTTTACCGAGGGCTCAGGGGAAGAGTGTGTGTGTGTGTGTGTGTGTGTGCATGCGCACGCTGCAGCCTGTGAATGAATACACGAATTTTCCGCAACTGAAGATCATTTTATCAACTTGTAATGTATTCATTTTTTGAGTATATTAACATGTGCTTTCTCAACATTTAAAAATTTTGGATTGAGGGGACAAACAAGACATTTAATTGAGGGGGCGCTGCCCCCCCTTCCCCCCATATGTGTGTGTGTGTGTGTGTGTGTGTATATATAAGATCG
>JAOVVB010000034.1:6466291-6487822 GCA_028570985.1 Heterobranchus longifilis | reverse complement strand
CTGTGCCAAGTTGTAGTGCGGACTGGATATTCCGCTGTGGCGACCCCTTGCCGGGAGAAGCCGAAAGACCAACAACACACAGATGGAGTGATACAGTGAATTGTTCCAGTGTGGGTTATATTAAATATCAGCTCCTTTGGAACAGCACTCGACCAGTCAAAGTCAAGTGATTTGGCATGATGTAAAACTGTAAATTCATTAACACTTTCAGATTCAAACTTATTTCTGACAGAACTCATCTTACGATTTATGGTACCACACATTGATGAGAGTTGAGAAGTCGATAAAATCTTTAAAGAGATAGTTGGGAACGTTGGCTTACATACACCGATCAGCAATGACATTAAAACCACCTGGCTAATATTGAGTACTGCTAACGAAAATAGCTCTGACTTATTGAGGTATGGCCTATGAAGGGTTGTACTTGACAACAAGAACATTTTAAGTAGGTGGTATGTGTTGACCTGCCTTGGGCTTCCCATGACCCTGTTACTGCTGGTTCACTGGTTGTCCCTCCTTGGACCACTTTTGTTACTAACCACTGCATACCGAAAACACTCCACAAGACATGCCATTTGGGAGATGCTCTAGTGTCCAGCGATCACAGTTTGGCTCTTGTCAAAGTTGCTCAGATTCTTACACTTTTCATTCTTCTTACTGTTCATTTGCTGACTAATATACTGTATTCTATTCCTTGACGAGTTAAACTTTACTATATTCTCTTAAACAAAACTGCGTTAAACATCCAGTGACTATCGATCACTTTTAAAGCATCTCAAAGATTACACAAGATTGTGTTTAACAGACCAAACCCGAAGAATGTCCACAAATCTCAGTTCATGTAAAAAAAAAAAAATATATATATATATATATATATATATATTAAACCAATTTACATGAGAGAGAGAGAGAAACTGGCAGGGAGATGATGAGTTATGTACCTTCAAATAATCCTTGTGCACAGTTAATTAAACTGGGAGCATGAATAAACTGTGAAGTAATCAGTTTATTAATCTTTGTGCACGGTTTGTTGATTTATTTTTTTTCAGCCTGACACCTCTTGGTCACCATACACTGGCCAATAAAACTGAACAACTCTTGTAAGCGTTCAACCTATTTTTAACTAAAATTATTGCAACAGAGAAAAGAAAGGATGTCGGGGTGGGGGTGTTTTCTCACCAAGAATTTGCTGTTGTCTGGCAGTCTTCGTAGTGTGGTGAAGACAATTTTTTTAAATGTACATATTTATGAACTACTCCTCGCTTTGGTTTATGTTGAGTTAACTTTCAATTCAATTTAAAAATGGGAGCCCAGAAGAAGAAGATGACGAAAATCTAATTTTGTGTGCTCTGTCACAGCAACCTGTAATTAAAATTCTGGCGCGGAGCATGTCAGGCTAGGCTTTTGGGGACAGCGTTGGGTACGTGGCTACGGAAGACCTATGGCATAGACTTGATTTACACTCTGAAGGGGGAGGGGTCGCATATTTGCACTCCCACATCAATCATTGCAACACTAGCCAATGGTGTATTCCTCCTGACAAAAAGTTCAAAAAGGTGTTGCCTGGTGTCACGTGTCTTTGAGGAAGCACGTTTTAACCTTCATTCTTCATGGGTTCTAGATGCCTGTTTGGGGAGGCACATAAGATTAGGTAGGAATTGACTATGATTATATTAGGGAAAAATTTGGAGGTGGGAGGGTGATAAAAGCTTGACAGCTGCTCCGATGTATCTGGGTGATTATGGTTTAAAAAACAAAACAAAAAAACAGTCATTTATTTCATATCAGTGGATATCAATAATTATTCATCGTTTTTAATTAGCTATTTTAGTAAGCAGCTGGAGAAAAAGGTTTCATTTAACCGCCTTATTATAATTTTTTTCCTTTACACAAAGTTGGAGAGGTACTACCCTTAAATAAAAATAAAATAAGGATAATGGAAGCATCTTACTTTGAGTCACATGCAATTAAGAAAGCAAGTAAATCAACAAATATACTGACATAACATCAATAAAAGAAATAAACTTAAATATAAACTCTAACCCAGTAAATGCAGTATTCTAAGTGAACTGTAAAATGTTGTATTCCTGTTTTTTGGTTGGAACAGGCCCACACAATTTAAACACAACTGTGCTCAGATCTCCGTCAGATCGTTAAAAAAATAAAAAAAAATAAATAATAAGCCATGCTGCCAAGCTAACCTGCCGATTTTTATTTTCTTTCCTCATCATTTCCCTCGCAGTCTACACTGCTTCTGTTGTTGGACGTACGTTGTCTTGCCCGAAATGACACAGTCTTGTGTACGGAGAGAAACTGCTGTTGGTTAACATCATGAACAAATGACTAAGTTTTACAAAAAACTGTCTTTCAGGTTTAAATACCCTTGTACCTTATTTTTCATTTTAATTGTATTTATACGTTATATAGTGATTTCGTAATATATTTGTTTTAAACGTTCATGGGTCCTGTGACTGCCATCATGTCTTCTGGTCTTTTCCGCAGCTTGCAAAGAATCTTGGGATAGGTTAGGCCATGGATCATACACCGTTGCCCCCCTTGTTTTCGGGGAAAAATAGGATGCATTTGAAGGAGACATCAAATTGTGAAATCCTTAGTAATGACTCTATGACGTAAATCAGTTTTCAAAGGAGGGATGCCACCCTTGAATTGAAACACAGCAGTGGTCTTCTGATGATGATGATGATGTTGTTGTTGTTAGTCTTTTGGCTGATCTCGTCGAGGGGTCAACACGACGGACCATCATATCCGGCACATATTTTTATTTATTTATTTATTTTTACGCTGGATGCTTTTCCTTAATTCTTTAATAAAAGAAGCATTTATCGCAGTATATAATTACCGTTCTCTCTCCAAGGAATTATTCTAAAAGTTTTTATTCTGAGCTTTTTAGTCTGTGGCAGTAAACCAATTTTTTAAACAACAAATTAATTTCAATATATGTTTTTTTTTCTTTTAGAGAAAGGAGTGATATTTGGAGCACCTTTAACTGAGGAAGGCATTGCCCAAATTTACCAGCTCATAGAGTACCTTGGAAAAAGTAAGAGATTTTCACACACAGTCCTGTTTCTTTACACCATTTTTGCCAGATTTATAAAGTGCTAATAAAATCACATGCAACTGTCTAAACTTACTTTTGTTACATCCTGAGGTGCACTATTTAAAATTGAACCAAGTTTCAGCTACTGTTTTTTGCTGAAAGCTATCCACTTGAGGATATTTCTTGACCATAAATGGCCAAGAAAAAAAGTAGACAGGCCCTGAATCAGGAAGGGAAGTGAATAATTTATTCTTAACCAGGTGGCTTTTATTTTATGTGTCAGACCTACATGTGGAGGGCCTGTTCCGTGTGCCGGGGAACAGCATCAGACAGCAGGCGCTAAGGGAGCTGCTCAACAGTGGTGCAGATGTCGACCTGGACACAGGGGATTACCACCCACATGACGCGGCCACACTCCTAAAAGCTTTCCTGGGGGAGCTGCCCGAGCCGCTGTTGACTCATCGCCATTATCATGCACACCTCAAAATAGCCGGTACTCGCTTATGAACATGACGGTTTACCGAAGGATGACAAAAATACTTGTACAATGAGAATTTCCACATTTTATTTAGACCAACTTGAAGCTAATAGGTTCTGTTGGTGCTAAATTTAGGAATAAAATGCTGTGTGGCTCTTAAGAGTAGCAAAACTATTTACAGTACATGTTTAAACAATGAGATTAATATTTAAACAGGTGATATTCATAAATCTGTAATGATGTGTCTGGGCTTTTTTGTTGCCCTGACTGAAAAGATTTTGAGAACCCCCTCTTTTTAAAAATAAATTGGGCAGTAAAGGTTAGATAGGCTTATGATGTATGGTACATGTGGCTAATTCCTACATGAAATTACCACTGAGATCTTTTTTTTTTTTTTCTTTTTTTTCTTTTCATTTTTAGGTGAGAACTTTTAGTTCGTTTTAAAACACTGTATAAAGTTTCCCCAGACTAATTGCATGAGGAACTGCAGTAGTTGCAAAATCAAGTTCTCATATCAATTCACAAACGGAACACACACAGAACAAAATAAAATTTCAGGACAATCCTCCAAATAAAAAAAGGAAAACTAATCATGAACAAAACACCTAGTGTATTATGCTTTACTTAAACATGTTTCTTTTTTTTTTTGAACAATTTCTATTTCTATAATTTACAGAGATCACATTGTTTGATGAGAAAGGTAACAAAACGTCAGTGCCGAACAAAGAACGTCAGCTAGAAGCGCTGCAGCTTCTCTTCATGCTGTTGCCTCCAGCCAACCGCAGCCTTCTCAAACTCTTGTTGGACCTGCTCTATCAGACCGCCAAGCAGCAAGAAAAAAACAAAATGTCTGCCTTCAACCTGGCACTCATGTTCGCACCGCATATCATATGGCCCAAAAATGTAGGTTTTTTTTTTTAAAGAGTTTTTCATCTCTTATTTTCATATTGTGTGCTGTAGCCGTCTGAGCATTCGTCTGTTCACAGGTGACTGCAAATGACCTGCAAGACAACATGAATAAGCTGAACAACGGCATCGCGTTCCTTATCAAGCACTCCCAGAAGTTGTTTCGGGTACGGATTGAGTTAATTGACTTGTCTTCCTGAGTGGTCATCAGACATATGGCTACTGAAAGTCATTTCATTCCATAAGTCACCTAATCAATTGCAAATTAACTTTTAACTTCTTAATAATTTATTCTCTTTTTTTTTTTTCCCCTTCAAGGCACCAGCATATATCAAAGACCATGCACGCACGCTCTTCCCCGGCCCAGAAACTCCTCAATCAAAGGTTGTAATTATGCAGTAGTGCACTTTAATTATCCAGTGTCCGTGCAGTGATGTGAAATAAAATGTTTTTGTTTTTTCGTTCATCCTCTGATCGGTCACCTTGGATCATATTCTTTTTCATCCTCATACACAAACATAATTATAACTTTTGTTCTTGAGTTGGTAAAAAAAAAAAGAAGAAGAAAAAGTGGAATTAATATTTGACTGTGTATGGCAGGAGATTTGCATATATATTATGTTTGTCTTTCATTACAGTGTAGTAAAGCACTGACCCCCTGTCTGTGATGGAACCTCAGAGTTGTCACGCACATCTTTTAATACTTGTTCACTCACCGTGAAGAAAGCGAGCAGAATCTTAATCGCGTCTCACACGTTACTTTAGGACGACTTGGAGCTGTGTGCTGGAGCCGATGTTCGAGGCCTTCCCTCTAAGAGGAGCAGCGAAGAAGACTGCAGCGGGTGCCAGCAACACACACAGGAGGCTCTGCGTGATCTTTTTCAGCATGTCAGCAACATGCCTGAATCTACCAAGAAGAAGAAACTTATTCGACAGGTAACCCATCGCTATACACGCTCTCACCAACACTGTTGTGTGTCAGATTTGGAGAAGTTGCATACATACACCGTAGTATAGGGGGTCAAAGGACAGAGAATTCCAGATTGGCCCTATTCCCTATTATAACAATGTGTATGCCAGAGTAGGAAGGGAAGTGCATGAAGTGATGTACCCAACATGGCCACAGTTCAAGCCCCTGGTGGCAATGATTTGGGTTACGATCTAGGGTTGCTTTAGTTGGTCAGGTCTAACCTCAGCAACATTATGTAGCAATAAAATGTAGTTATCTGATTACTCGAAAGATTGTCCTATAAATGGATTTCCCCCCTGATGGCATGGTCATATTCCAGGATTATAAAAGAGTGTTTTTGGGTGCATGAGAAATGATTTTCACACATGAATTGCCAATCAAATTGTGCATGGTCATCAAAAATGAAGAGCTAAAGGTGGTTGAATAATTGATTTTTATTATTATTATTTTGGCTGAACAATGTATGCAAGTAATAAAACAACAGGCCATGGCAAAATATATAGTAAAATAATGAAAAAGCAGGGTTACTGTGACAACCTCAAAGTTAATAAAACAATAAAAGTGTGGCTTGTCATGTTAATGAGAAAGCAAACTTTCCTGTGACATTCCCAAGACATTCCTGTGGTGGAAAATGTATTCATTGTTACAAGAGACTAAAGGTTCTTGAAGCTTTTTCTCTTAAGGTTATATCAATGAATTAGAATATTAATACAGGATGTTTAAACATTTATGAGATGCCTTTTGATAATTCATGCTGAGTGAACGTTGCATATTTCTAGTTCAACAAGCAGGGTACTCCAGTGCGTGAAAGCCCAAGACCTTCAAACCCAAAGCATGGTCGCTCCCGGTCATTTGGAGGCCTCATCAAGGTCTGTTTCTTTTCTTTTAATCGATTAAATTGTATTCCAGTACTTTAAATGTGTGAGTACTTCAAATGACAAATGTGTCATCATTATGCCAAAACGTTCTAATTTCCTTAAAAATTTTCAGAGAAAAGTTTTGGGGAATCAAGTTACAAATGAAAGAGCTGGATCTGGTATGAGCCAAACCAAAGACTTGAACAAAGAAAACGTAAGTTGCAACTAAACTAATCTGTAAAAATGTATTTTTAGACATTTTTCATATGCAGTTGCATTTGGCTTATAGGTAATACTTTCCATTACAGTACACTAAACTAACTTAATGCATTGGGTAATATTATCAAACCATACAACCTTAGTGTGTTAAAAGTAAACTTGAAGCAGTTTCAACCATAGAATAAAAAGTTTGACAGATGTTGGAATGAAACAGAGTAATTCATGAGACATCAGTTGAAACTTTTAATCAAACATCAATAATACGTGGTATTAAAATGTGATTTAAAGAGCACTTTCACTTTGTTAGTATGAGTATTACTTTGTTAGTCATACATGCATGTATATATTTATCCCTCAGATTTGTCATTAAATTTTTATGGTGCCTTCTTTCAGGGTCCTACATCTGTCAAAAGAACTCCTCTGCCTACAGCACAGCACTCTAGTTTAAGCCTGTAAACTTTTATTTTGTAAATTAATTTTGGATCGGTTAGGGTAGTATTTATTTGGCTCAATTAACAAATCTGACCTCCAACTTGTTGACTATGCAAACAAGATGAATTTCCAAGCCGATAACATAATTACATGTTGTTAGTTTTTTCTTTTCTTTTATCATTATTATTTTATTTACCAGTTGCAAATGTAATCTGTTTGTGAAAGATATATAAAAAAGTTAAAAAGAAAAATATTAAAAATTGTCCCAAGCATGTAGCATCTACTTAGAAAAGTCAGGAATGGAATATGAATTTTGAAAAGGTCAAGCAGGAGGTTGAAGGTTTTTTTTTTTTTAAACTTGGGAGTTGGGAGATTTCTCCTTCACTGGATTTCAATGTATATCCAGAGTTTGAGTATTATATGCAGGTATGTGAATCTAGCATGACTAGATGGCCAGTGCATCCTAAAACATCATTGTACCATATTAAATAATGGTTGCGTTCTATTTTGATGTACCGCTTGGTATGGATATAAGGAGTTTGGGATGTAATTGTGGTCTTATTTCAAATCTTGCAGGCTACACAGCTAGTCACTGTTACTTAGAGTTGTTACACTGAACTGAGGATTTTTAAGGTTTAATGTTGAAAATTGTACTTTTGTGGGTAAAAGGGCGATGAATGATGGTTGTTGCTGTATGTCTGTGATCAGAATGTGTCCTAGTTTACACTTTAAATTCAACAAGTTTAGAGCTATGTTGAGTCCCCATCATTGGATTTACATTTATTTTTATGCTCAAGCTCGGGACAACCATTTACAAAAGAGTTGATTTAAAATCACCCTTGATTCATCATTGTGCTCAATGTTGACTTAAACTGACTCTGTGATTGGGATCTTTTTAACATTTTTAACAGCGTAATAACATTTTTGGTTTCAACCTTTTTTTTATATAGGCATTTTTAAACCAACTTTTAAAATGTGAATAAGCTTGAGCCTTTTCTATTGTTGTTGTTATTATTTAGACTATTATTTCAAATGTGTATTGACAGTCTTGTATTGTTAACTCTGCTTTCATTTCTTAAACTACTGCATTTTTTTTTCTTTAAGGAGTTAACCACTTATTAATTTGAGATAATTTTTTAAATTATTTCTTTTAATTATTTTACATGTGAAAGTGCTTTGTTAAATTTTTTCATCTCAATATATCTGTGCCTTTTTTCAGTTGTACTATTTTTTTTTAACGTTACAATGCATTGTTCACATTTTACCTCCATCTTAACCAGTTATTTAAACTAGTATGGGATTTCAGCTTAAATATGTGAATTAATGTGGATATAAAGTCATAGCTGTATTGTACAGAGTCTTCGGCTTTTGACATTAAATCAAAAGTATTAAAATCCCTCTTATCTATTGTTCTTAGTTACATTTTATCTTTTACATTATATCTATTTTATATTTGTGCAAATTTAAATTTCCCATTTTACCCATTTGTATCATACATTATTAAAATTGTAGGGGGAAGGACCAAAAGCTGCTCTTCTAATGAGAATAGATTATGATCTGCAATAAATACAGAACTTTGCCAGAGCCCCTAAAGCAAACTTTATTTTTTACAATTTCCATTCACCTTGCCTGGGTTGGGCTCATTGTGTTGATTCAAGGCAAACACTTATTAAATCAGTATTTTATAAGGTAATGTCAAGGCTCATGGATCCAGAACCTACACAGTAGTGTTTGCAGTTAGAGGCTGCTGAGGTGATTACATTCAAAACTATTACATCACCACCTGGATTTATCTATGCAAATGGGTAAGCGCCATCTATTTGATAATGACTGCAGTGATTCATACGGTTCAGCTGGGAACAAGTTATTTAACCCTAACTGATGCGGTGAGTAGTTTCTCATTTCTGAAACAACCAGAAACATTTCTGGAAAAAAAAAGTCCATGTGATCTGATGAGTTTAGATTTACCCTGTTCCAGAGTGATGTGTGCACCAGGAAAAGAAGAGCGACAGAAGAAGCGATGCACTTATCATGACTATTTCCTGCTGTACAGGCCTGTGGGGGCAATGTTGTGATCTGGGGTTGCTTCAGTTGCTCAGGTTTTGGTTCAGCAACCAAAACAAAAAAAAGTTCAGCTGACAACCTGAATGTACTGAATGACCAGGTTTTTCCTGAGTCTTTCTTTCCCGAGGGCATATTCTAAGATAACAATGCCAGGATTCTTAGGGTTCAAATTGTTAAAAATGTGGTTCAGAGAGGATGAGGCATCATTTTCACACACAGATTCCACCCCACTCACTTCAGGCCTTAACCACGGTTATGATGTCCTGGAGCAGGCTTGATGAAGCGTTCCGACTCTCCCATTATCGATACTAAATCTTGGAGAGAAATGAATGCGACTTTGGACTAAAATAAATGTTGTGACGTGGTATCAAAACTATGCCAAGGCTGTAATCAAAGGAAAAGGCGATCCTGCAAAATATAAGTTTGAGACTCTTTTTTTGGGCCGGGCCATGTAGCTGTAATTGGTATAGCTATAAAATATAAATGTACAAAGTACATATTGTGCAGTAATATATAAATAAATGACCTACCTCATACCTCACTCCACTCTGAATAACAAGTTGCACAAATGTATCTAACCCTCTCTACTGTAATAGCATAACCACGGTATACAATGTTTCCTCATCCACAACCATTGCACTCGTTATACATAACCCTTCTCTGTGTGTGTGTGTGTGTATATATATATATATATATATAGATAGATAGATAGATAGATAGATAGATAGATATTCATTCATTCATATATTCATATGCACATGATTCTTATCTTGCCATATATCCTTCTTCATTGCACTCAGTGCCCCTTTGTATATAACCCTTTCTGTTTACAGTTACATATGCATACAGTATACATATGCAACCTATTTATTATAAGTATACAATATCTTCACACTGGCTACATCAAAACCATTGCACTCTTAGTACATAACTCTTCCTCTATATATAATGCGTTCCTATTGCACCCACTTACAATTCATTTCCACTCATTATATTATCTTCCTCACTGTATAACGTTTACATATGCAAACTTCTTTAGCATGGTATACAATACCTTCCTTACTGTACTACCTGTAATCATTAGCTCATTTGCACCCACCAACTAATCTACCTCTCTCTATATACTATTTATATATGCAAATTATTCTTTACTGTAAAAATGCACTTTTGGTTAGATGCTAACTGTATTTCGTTGCCTTGTACCTACATGCGCAGTGACGATAAAGTTGAATCTAATGTAATCGAATGGCCACTTTGAAATGGGCTGGTTTACCCGAACCATCACAGCAACTTTTTGTTGATTATTTCATCATTTTTTGTTTTATTCCTTACATATACTCACCGGTTTATAATGTGCTGCTGCTGAATTATTTGAACACTTTGAACGTATTTGAACTATGCATTTGAGCTTGAGATTCAGCCAAAGTTAGAGTTATGGTCTAAAAACCTACTGGAACAATCACTACATATAAAATATGACCTAATAATTTATGCTCCTTACAATTTTTGGGAGCCATTATTAATATTTATTACCCTTTCATTTTTTATTTCAGAGCCTTACGGGAAGTTCTTAGTTTCACCTTAAAATTGGCGGCAGTGGGATGGTTGAGAGACAGAAATGAACCTTTAATATGCATCGCCAGTTTTGGATCATGCTAAGATGAACTGATAAAATTGAAACATTACTGAAATCTTGTTAAATGTTTTCACTTAAGGGTTGAAAAAAAGGAAAAAGTTCAAGTGTTGGGAATTAAACTATTTGGTTATGTATGGTTTTGCTGCCAGGGCCGAAAGGTGCCGTTTTAATATTCGCCACAAGGGAGCGCTATAGTTAGAGAAAATACAGCTTACTGTTAAACTGTGAGCTGAGAAATCTCTGCACACATGCAGCTAGTTTATCTGTGCTTCACATGAGCCCATGCACAAAAATAATAAAATAAAGCTGTCATTTAGAGATCACACATTTGTGTAATCTAACCCACTATTGATCATCATAAACGCATTGAAAGAAATAGTCTGGCTTTTTTTCTTTTAATGATGAATCTTCTTCATTTCTGGCTGGCTATAGGTCACTTGTTTGCCAAAATATGCTTCAGCTTTATAATTCTTGGAAAAAAATTCCAACATTATGCACGTTTTTGCTGTTCCATTCCTGGCGTCGTAGCTTCACGTTGTACATGTCTGGCTCTCAGACACCAAAGGAGTTCTGTTTTCTCTCAATGTGACTAAATGTGGAATTTGCAGAATCTATGTTTAGAGTGTTGAAGTCGAGAAAGACAGAGAGAGAGAGAGAAAGAACGGGCTCATTTTTCTTTGCCGCTTGCCCTCTGTCTGCATGCACTTATCTCCTGGCTTTTGACAGCACTTTAAACCTTAAGTTACTTCTTTAATAAGTAGTAAGGCATGTTGCTCCTGCTGAGTTCGGACCTCTTATTAATGCTGTTTTATATCCGCTGACACAGAATTACTGCGATGTGTTTGCATAGAGCTTTATATGCGGTTATTGCGGGTAGAATATACTCTGCAGATTTGGACAGTTTGATTCGCTCCCATGTGACGGTCTCTGTAGGGACTGAGCAAGGCAACCTGTGGTGTTGCACTATTTTTATTGTAAATGTTGTACCCTGGAGCCTTCAGGATTCAGTCGAATTATGTAGTGATATGAAACAGTGCTCTGGTCTTGGCTTACAGATATTATGTAATATTTATAATATTCTCCGCAGTACTCGGCTGTACTTTTGCCATGGAGATGTCTAATTTAAGTGGGTTTTTATGTTTTGTGTAAAGAAAGGGTTTGGATCGTCATCGAATTCACACACGTTTTCCACTTACCCCAAGCGCAGCCAAGACATGATCGGTGTCCGGATTTTGCTCCTTGTGTGCAGCACCAAAGCTGCAATATTAATGTAGGTAATAAGTAATGGAAACTTATGACCACCGATTTGCATCATGCAAAAATTGCTTAAATCATTCTTCCTTGCTGTTGAAACATCCATTCAACGAAAAGCATAAATCTGGAAACAAAACAGTAGCACAATTAGCTCCAGAAGACCTGCTGCGGTTAAGACACAGTGGTTTGTATATCATCACATTAGGTCATTAGGGGCAGTTTACTACAGTGCATTGCCGTGTACTCATCTCAATGGAAAACGGTTTTTCTTTTTAATCTTTTTTTTTTTTTTTTTTTAAATAAAAAACATGCTTGCCATCCAGGATCCTGTGTGTTTTGATTCCACATGAAAAACCTGCAGTAAGGTGAGAAGTCAGAAATTGAATACATTTGCAGTTCATTTCTACATCGATATAAAATTGAATACAATTATTTCTTGTTAAACCTAGTAAAGTTTGAGATAAATGTCGGCAAGTCGGAATTAACTTTACACACATTTTCTATTGCTTAAGTTGATTAACTATACATGTTCATTAACAACTAAAGAGTTCTGCCATTTAGCCAAGCTCCACAGATTGTGTATTCCATCATTCATGTTAGCTTGACTAATCCTTTTAAGCAAGTATTACTTGCTTTCTAAATAGTTGCTTTCTTCTGAGTTCCTTCCAACCTTAAAATGTTACAAATATTAATATATACTGTGGATTTGCAGTGCAAACCTGGCAAGGATAAACAAATGATTAATGTACAAAACAAAAGTCTTTTTATTTGCTATTACTGATGAATTTATCTAAAATATTTAGATATACAGTATCTTGAAAAATCAATGATCACACCTGATTAAAGCAATCAGCAAATCAGCCCAATGAAAGGAATAATCCTCCACCTGAAGACTGCCCTGTAATTTACGGTCTACACAAAGAACTGAAAGGAACTTCCCTCTACTCTTTTGATTAATGTGCGGTGTCCGAGATATTTGCTCCTTCTCGTCTTTCTCATCAAGCTCCACACCAGAGAGCTGTCACGGCTAAGCGCCTCTCTCTGGCAGGTCTGTTAAGGCTATCATGGATTCTTTTTCTATCCTTCTGCCTGATCTGTTCATCTTTTCAGCCTATATGAACAATGTGGTGAACTTTCTTTCGGTTACTGGATATTCGAATACTGCTGATGAAAGGAGGAAAAGCTCTTGGTGACATATATTAAAGGAACATTAATGCAGTACCCAACAAAAAAGGAAAGGGAAAAAGTTTCATTAAAAGTGTAAAACAGCAATCTGTCACTGTCTGTTCCTTTGCTTAGAACACCTCAGGTTACTATTGTGCAATGAGTGATAACTAATAGGATACTATCTTTTGATGGTTTTTCTTTGTTTTAAGTTTTTTTTAAAAATTTTTTATAACAGTCATAGAAATCATAACCCACTATTACAAAAACTGAGTGGCCCATTTGACTGATCATGTAAATTTAATGAGTTTTATTACAAACCTCAATAATTAAAAAGAAAAGTTAGCACATTCATAATGTCAGTTTAGACTTTCAGAAAGTGCCACAACTTCAGAATTGTTTACAAGTCTATTTATGTTTGCTTTCAATTCTTAAAAAATTACACTAATCGACATTTTATCACCAAAGCTTTTGTTTTCTGCACTCTCTATCATGTATAAGCAAGTAGAAATGCATTTATACCATTTTATCTTAGCCACTGACTAACCACGCTTTGCGC
This sequence comes from Heterobranchus longifilis, assembly GCA_028570985.1. Classification (NCBI taxonomy): domain Eukaryota; kingdom Metazoa; phylum Chordata; class Actinopteri; order Siluriformes; family Clariidae; genus Heterobranchus; species Heterobranchus longifilis. The sequence goes on along the minus strand of JAOVVB010000034.1, from coordinate 6,474,225 downwards.
GCACACTAGACTAAAATCATACCTGTGGAAGCCCGATGTCTCTATCTGTAAAGTGTTCTCGAGAGAGTTTATGCATGAAAATGACCGATGTACCTCAATGTAAGGTCAGTGCTTTGGGACAGGGGATGTTATGAACCGTATACACACACACACACGTGTATGCATGGATGCCCAGAGCTGCACTGGGACGCCTGAGAGATTGCAGGGGGTGAGGGTGGTGTGTTTAGGATTGGGGGAAGGAACACTGGACGAAGGGGAGGGGATATGGGAGGAGCTTGGGAGCTGCTATTTGTAGATCTTTGTGATGGATGACTGCTGTGTGTGTGTAAGAGAGAGAGAGAGAGTGAGAGAGTGCTTTTTTTTTCCTCTTTGGTGTTCCTCTGTTCCCCTCTGTGTAGGCAGGCAGAGCAGTGCAGGAGTGGGAGGGAAGCAGACGTAGACGCTGAGCACAGCGAGGGAGACAGAGACAGAAAGAGAGAGAGAGAGTTTTCTTTAGGAAGTCAAGCACGACAGAAGAGGACGAGCTTCTTTTTTTTTTTTTTTTGTCTTCCCCCCCTACCACAAGAACAATCAAAACAGGACTAATCTGACCCAAAGTAGCAGTTTCTTCTTTCCTCTGAGCATAAAACAGTCCTGTTACCTTTTATACCTTTTTTCATCCTCCACACGTAGTCTTTCTCCCACACGTTGTGTTGCTGGGCTTCCAGCACAAGGACTTCTGCAGCAGAAGCAGAGGCTTTGTAAACGGGAAAAAAAATCCAAACCTTTTAAGGAAAGGCAGTCGAAGGAGTTTACGGAGCTGTGGATCAGTCATGCCCATGAGAGGCTGTAGGACATGGAAGTGGGCACTGCTCCTGTGTGGCGCACTGTTTGCCCACCGTGCCACCGCGTGCCCAGCTCTGTGCACCTGCAGCGGCACCACCGTGGACTGCCACAACCTGGGGCTCAAGAGTATTCCCAGGAACATCCCAAGGAACACGGAGCGACTGTAAGTAGACCCTCAAGCACATCCTTTTCTACGGTAGTAGGAGTTTTAGGATAGACAGAATCTTTAGTAATACTCTTCAGGGCAGATGTAAAAGGGTACAGGTATAAAGAAAGAGAATAAACGTATGTAAGCAAATGCGCCTGTAATTTACATACTGACTTGGGTGTTCTTGTGTGTGTGTGTGTATGCATGCTGCTGGTAGTAGTTTGAGTTCTGTATTATAATGTGCTGTCTTCAAAATAGTTCTACTTAGCTTGCTATGTATGTATTTATTTATTTAGTATATTCTGTTTTTCAATTTCAGCAAGTTTAACGAAATCCTGTAATTCATTTGCCTCAAAGTTTTCAAGTTTTTTTTTTAACACATTAACTGTCAAACTTCAATTAAATTCAATTAAAGTTGGAAAATTTCTAAGGGATCAATAAAGTATCTATCTATCTATTTTATCTATAGTAAATATTTGTGCTGCTTCCATATTTAAATGTTAGGGCTTAATATGACTAGTATTAGGATTTTTTAAAATAATTTAGGATTAAAAAAAATCTCTTCTCAAGACTGAACGTCTTTGAATATGTATTCAGCTCCGTGGTCTACTGTAAATGTGAAATCATGTAAAAAAAATAATAAATCAGGAAATCAGCAAAAATGGTGCTTAAGTGAGAGCGGCTAATGAGAGTGTCTCATCAGCAGCTGGTTTTGCAGAAGAATGAAAGTAATAAGCTGCTCACTCTGCATATCAACCCCCCCCCCCCCCTTTCTCTCTCCTTACGATCTTTTTCTAACACTGAAATATTCATGTTGTAATTAATTTCCCGAGGACTGGAAAGGAGAAATTGATTGTACGCGGTTTCAGGTTTAGGATATCTCTGATAAATTATACATGGCAGGAAAAGTGTGTGTTTGTCAGTCTTTTTCTTTGACAGTGGATTGTAACAAATTACACAAAATCTTGCTTGAAATATCTATATTTCTTCTTATAGATTTTTTTTTTAACATTAGTAAATCATGGGAAAATGATGTGCTTCTAGTGCGTGGATGGATTATTTAACGTCTTTCCATCCTAATGGCCCCATTGTATAATGGTCATTTTTCAAGGTGATTGCTCAAGTCAAATAAACCACACACAAGTCCCTGGTGATTTTTTCTCTGACTCTTAAGACAAATCGACAATACTCCACGTTCTGCCCTAATTGCTTCGAGTTCTTTTTTTCTTTTTCCTTGTGGCATTTTTTTCTTACATTTTTAATTTCATCATTTTTCTATCACATGGAAATCCTGACAAAAACTCAGATGATAAAAGTTGAACAAAATGATTATAGATTGAGGGCTTCTGTGATGTCTAACTGTGCTTCTATTTGTTTCGTAAGTAAGAATTAGCACCCAATTAAAAACAGCGTAGTTAAGTAAATATTAAGCCAAAAAAATTTTATACTGCAATTGTCTAAATATACATTATTTAACACATTCCACATTTAAGTGCAATTAGCTATCACTTCTTTGTTTTTGTTTAGTAGTCCCTTGTTTAATTGTAACGGAAGAAGAAATTTGAGTGATGGGGGTTTGGAAGGATCTCTGAGTCAGGACAGAGCGGCTCTGCTAGGCTCAATTGTTTTAGACATCCACTCAAAAAACATCTTTGCAAGCAGAAGCTGGGTTATTCATGCTGACAAGGTTTCGCAAATGCATGTGTAGTGTATGTAGTTGCGTTTGGGAGGAGGGGGTAATTTGTGCTTGGATGTAGAAGCCCATCTGCACTCGTCAGAAAGCATTTCGATTGTCCTGACCTTTCCGCTTGCGCTCCTTAACGACTGCAGCCACATGTGCCAAACTCGCACCCCCATACGAGACTTCCCTTTAATCGACTCTTGCTAAACATACTAGACAATGAGCACACCAGCTACACATTCACAAGGCGCTCCCAAAGCTGTGAGATAACAAAAAAAATTAAAGCTTGAATATGGTACATCATGGCTGCATTAAAAAATAATAATAACAAAAGGTTACAGAACATGTTTTTCAAATAGCGTATCCGGCTTTGCGTACCATTCTTCTTCCTCTTTAACCTGACAGAACGCACATGTACTTCTAACTGTATTTTAAGGAAAAAAAGACAAATGTACCCTATCGTCTTTTATCTGTGCTAATGCATCTATTTATGTACATTTGCAATGCTGCACTGCCAAGATCAAACGTGCTCGATGGTGGCGAGAGCGCAATGTCTGATTTGGGATTCTCTTTGTAGTGAGATGGCTCAAGTATTCAAGTGTCCTTTCTTGCCTTTATTTTTCCCCCCAATTGTTTATTGATTCAACCATCGTGAGGGATTTGGGGTTTAAATACAGATACTGCATGAAGAGAGAGAGAGACAGGGAGTGAAACCTTTGTTTAAAGAGATGAGTTGCAAACTTGAGCTCTAGTTCAGGAGTTTTTGAAAAGATAGAAGGCTTGCCTAGATCTTGAAGGCTTCTTATTAATCACCCATGACCTCTTGTGTCACCTTGCTAAAGAATCTTTGAGACACAGACTATTAGGGCTTCATAGTGGTAACACGGTGGTGCGTCACGCAGGGATATATCTCTATTAGGGAGTCTCTATTACTTGAAAGTGGAACATTTTGCTGAAAAGTTTCTAACTAGAACCTTGTTATAGAAACGAACTAATTCTTTAATGCGCTATACAGGAACATTTTTTATAATAGTGGCTACTAGGTTTCTTTAGTTTTCACAAAGGTATGCAGTCGAAAAGTTTCCAATTATGAACTCTATAGGAAGCCAGAGCCATTAACCACCCAAGCAACCCCAGAGGAACCCTAGTGCAACTTTTGTAACAGCTGCCAGATGATGATGCAGATCAAATCAGCGGACAGATCTGTAAAGAAAGCCTTATCTACTTAAAGAGCCACAATTTAACTCCACCAGGGCAGGGCTAATCCAGATATACTGTAGAGAAAAGATTTCCCCTTGTTCAAGGGTTCCATACATTTTGGCATATCAGAGTGACTGTGTAGCATTTGTTTTTTTTCTTCTTATTTTTCACAGATGGTTTAGCTTTAGGAAAGAGGATTATTTAAGGAATGCCAATGTTGATGAGTATGGTGCTAAATTAAAGGTTGTGTAGAGCAGACACATTCCCAGCATCCCAGCCTCTGCTGCATACTACTGCATCATTCCTCAAAGTAAAGCTTAATTACAAGATGGAACTGTTATATTTCTGTTAAGGTTAGCATAATGGGGATTGCGGAGTAGGGATTAAAGATTAATTGAGACGTAATGTCAGTGACAATAAAGCTTTTATCCTGAACCGTGAACAGGACATGGTGTCAGCTCAGTTTCTGTGGTCGTTTAATCTACATGAGATACAATCTTCATTTGGAGTTCATGGGAATGTTGTAAAGAGTGCGGTGAAAGTGATATGGGACAACAGAGTGTCAGAGCACCATGTGAAAATATACTGCACACACTGTTAGTTACTTTCTTGATGGAATATGTAGAAGTAGGTATTTGGTCTATTAAACTGTTGTGAGCGCAAGCGTAAACCCTGTATTTGCTCACGGGGAATGAAAGCCTGTGTGTTCTCCATCTCAATGTGCTCAAACGCTCCACGTCCCTAAAGTACAACTTGTTTCCAGTTTCTAGTTGAACAGTTTGGCATATTCAGTTACAGACACAGATGTTTGATTTACAGGCAGCCGCTGACTTTTGTGCTGTTAAGTGCCCCTTTTAAATGAGGTTTACTTTCAAAGTCCTACACAATGGTACAGTCAACTCCAGAATCATTAGCACCCTTCAATAAATAAAATGTTTTTTTGTTTTTTTTATAAAAACTGCATCGATATATATTTTAAATGTACAGGGATGCTGGTTTTACAACAATTAACATGGTTAGACATTTTTGTCCAGCCCTGCATGTAGAACATTTTTAGATCCTTTTATCTCCTTTTAAGATTTATAACTGGCATGATATTAAATTATTAGACATTCACTCTATTGCTCTATATGTTTTAGTTTAAACAAAAAGATTTTGGGCTAAAATTGTTTTGCTCAAGGGCCCAACAAAAGCAGTTAGCTGGTGCTAGGACTTAAACTACAATAGTTTAAGCAATACCTCAAAGTCTTAACCATCGAGTCATTACCACTACAACTGCCCAACTAGCTGCAAAACATCCCCAAACTGTCCATGACCCCCCACCAGATATTACTCTGTGTACGTGAGCTTTTCTTGTATGAAAACCTTCATTGCTGATGGTTTACATGACCAAAGAATTTTGGACACATCTGACTTCAACATAGGTGAATTCTTAGCATAGTGGGTAGAGTTGCTACCTCAATGCATGCAATGTGGTATTTTCTATGTTCTCTTTGTGTCTGCCTGGTTTCTTCAGGTTCTCTAGTTTCTTACCACTATTTATACAGGTAGATGCAATGGCTACTCTAAATTGTCCCCAGGTGTTGTGGTAAAGTGAAGTGGCATCCTGTATTGGTGCCTTGGTCTTGCTTGGGATTTACCATTTACTATTTATGATGAGGGGTACATAACCATTCCTGAAAGGCAATAATATTCATGGGGAAGATCCTGATAGTACTATGTATAAGATGGGGATACAGGCATCACAGGGCACCAGGTACAGATATACAGTATGTATTATTTTTATTCACACCAAGGAGCAATTCGTGTACCAATTAGTGTACCCATCTACATGCTTTTTTTTGTGGGGGGGTGGGGTTGAGTGGAAGGAAACGTGAAACTCCACCCAGATGTGAGAACAGAATTTGAGCTAAGTTTCAACCCATGGACCCTGGAACTGTAAGGAGGCAGTACCTGCTGCACCACTCTGAATCATTGTATGTATTGTTCTTGGGAGATAGTAGAAGTGGATTCTTGCACATTTTAAGCATGCTGTATCCCAGCCCCCTATTCTTTACCGTCATCATTTGCAGTGAATCTGTGACTCCTCGAATGTCAGGTTCATTTCACACGTGGCTGAGTGTGGGTTCTGATGGTCCTGCTATAAAAAGGAGGGTCAATCCAATGGTTTGCAACATGACTCTAGCAATTCCATTGTCTAGACTAACTTGGCAATAGTCTCAATTCCCATCTGGGTGTATGGGTACAGATTGAGTCTGCAATTGATTTACTCCTGGGGTAATTTAAACAAGCCATTTGCAGGTCGGTGTCAACATGACCGATTACCTCATGCCACTTTTTACCAGGTTCTCTTGCCCCAGGGACTTGTCAGGATACTAATAATGGCTGGTGAAAGCAAATGATTAAAGCACTTGTATAAAGGAAAAAAAATCTATCACTTTCTCAAATTTATGTTATGTTTCCTATTTTCATTTTTAGTCAAATTTTTACTATAAAGAAACATTCCTTTTTTTAAAAACATGAATAGATTGCAAATTAATTTGTATATTACCATGATTTATATCCTAATATAAATTCTTCTTTCATTGACATTGTTTATCCATTTTTACATTACTGTTTAAGTACCTGCTGATATTGGTGCCAATAGAATTTAGCCCTTGCTTCACCTACAATTTACTGAAGGATTGTGATGCAGCAGTGACGTAGTCCTTTAATCTGTCCCATCAGTATACTCTGCTCAAACAGATCGATTCCAGAGTTTTGACTTTCCTGCTAAAACAGCTGTCAACATCATCATATCATAAACTGTTAGCCCATCAAGCTAAGTCTATGTCACAACTCGCAACAGTGTCATAGAGCCACACTGAAGTCTGGAACCAGAATCTCTAAACACATAAATATTTCACTAAAATGAATTAAATGTTCATAGAGTTTAATTTTTCTTCATCGCACAGTGATGCATGGATTTTCTATTATTTTCTGTTTCAAGTATTCAAATTTCTGTGAAAATGTGAGCTGTCAATGTTAAAATGTTTTAATATTTTTTGTAAAAAGATAGTGTTAGACACCATGAAGCGTAGTTCTGTTTAGTCAGCAGTTTACATGCGACAGAAAGGTATTGTATTATGAAGGTGTTCCTGCCAGCAACTTCCACCCAGCATATCAAGTTATTTCATCTCTCCATTGGATCTTGCAGTGAACATGACTAAACAAATGGAACCTTTGCAAAAGCAGAGAACGGGATAGAAACGAAGAACTGATGATCTGTTTAGGTCTGTTAGATTAACTATACAAACATTATCTCTCTGTAGTTATTTTTCCCCTGGTCTGGTTTGTCTCTCTTTTGGAAGACAGAGCTGTATGTATAGACAGGCGTTTAGTGGTCTGTTATGTAGGTCAATGTCAATGAGCCAGTGTTAGTCCCTAGTCTGTTCTTGCTCACTGGATCCTCTCTACCCCCCCTCTCTTTCTCTTTCCTCTTCTGTTCTATATGGCATTATGCGTGAAGAAATCTGTACTTTGGTGAGTTCATAGATGCTACAATCTTTCCCCAATTTACTTTAGAGTGTTCTCAGCATCTGGCTTAACATCTTCTAGCTGGCATCTCCATCTGTCTGGGGAGCAGGGCATACAAGAACTTAAACGCACTGTATTAACTTCTCAGTGCTAGCAAATAAATCATAAGAGCAATATACGATCCCAGCTTGTGCTGACATTTGGTAATACTATAAAAAAGAGCGAGTGAGATGTTTGGGGTAAATCAATGCTCCGGATGCATATAGTATTTTAAATAGCTGAGGAGGGCACAGAAGTGGAGCAGAACGTTGGAGTACTTTTTGCCAGAGATCTGTGAATTTTAAGTAACAATGCCAACCGTAACAGCATAAACCAGTCTGCTAGAGTGTGATGTGATGGTCAGCAGCTTGTTGGCCCAGCAAGGTGCACTGTCTGCACAGTTCGTTGACCCAAGATCTTCCTTGGTTTCCTCGCCTTCTGCCAATGAATGTGTTGGGAATGGAGCTTTTATTTCTTTCTGAGAATTCCCAAGCAAAATTAGTTTCCCCAGCTTGTATCATATAG